>JAQGBX010000404.1:0-37033 GCA_034698745.1 Megaphyllum sjaelandicum | reverse complement strand
ATCCATAAACCGCCTGTGTCCCATTTTCACATACCTCCCTCTCCCCTTGCCGGACGTCCTATATGGATGGCCCCTAATAGGAGTAGACATTTGGAACTACCCTCCTTTGCCGTCGTGCTCCCCCTTAATCGAAATAATCCATGTGGCGCTGCGAGCGCAAAACCACCTACATGTAAATAGCGTTGAATCGGCATACTGATAAGATATTGCGTATACAAGGATGATACACATCATGCTTAGAACTGTTTTATGTGCAGTATCTCACAGAAACAGAAATCTTTCTCTTTTTGCTAAACTTCCTTTGATCGTTACCGCATTTCATGGAAACTGGAAACTTGGGGAAACTTTTGTTTCTGTTGCCATAAATGGTAAGGAACTTTTATTTCTGTTACCATAAATAGTAAGGAACTTTTGTTTCTGTTGCCATAAACAGTATATGTAAGGAACTTTCAGTAACACTCAGGAGCATACAGGAAGAAGTTGAAGGGAAAAAGAAGCAAAAACCGAAAGTTGCTGTTTCCTCCAGTGTGAAGTAAAATCAAAAAGAACATTGTAACAAAAATGACCCTTTTTATATAGCTGATACTGTTTCATAATTTTATCGCTGTTGACCAAAATCATCTGACAATCACAGTATACAGGCAAAGCACATCAAAAAATCGATACAAACATTACAGTCAGTATATTTCGTCATGAATACATCTTTCATGTTGTTAGAAGAATGATTTTCAGATTGTAAAATTTAGATTAACTGGAAACTGGCATCTAAATGGAATTAAGGATAAAGTAATTAAGTACAGTGAAAGGGTTTATGATACCTTTTCTTCCTTATTATTCAAAAATTTCGTATTTAACAGCGACTATACTCTTATTTAACTACGTTTAATACAGCAATTTAATCTTAATTGTTGCTTGTTTAGAGTTGTACAATTTATGTTTTGAAAACTTTAGTTAAATAGAAACAAAAATGCTGTAAAATAAAAATAAAATTTCGGTAATAATTAAAGCGATTTTTTTCAAGCCGTCGTGAAATGCATTAAAGTTGTATTTTTTTTATATAAAATTATTGAGCACACAAAACGTTCCAAAATTTGACTACAATTGTATAATATGACACAACTCTTGACATGTCCTCCCTTCAGACTCGCTAACCGTTGAAGGTCTGCATGCTCTTTGGACATTGTTACGCTCTAACAAGAATTAAAAAATGGCCAAAGAAGCACTGAATGAGACAAATAACTGCATTAATTGTAAAATATAATTGAGATGTAGGCCTAGAGGACGACTATTAACCGTTAGAAATTTGAAGGCTACGTTCAACCATGAAGTTGAACCTAGATAATAATAATATTACTCGCCGTCCGTCGTTGTCTTTTTTGCGACACTTATGTACATAAAACACGGTTTCTTAGTTTGTTTCATATACGCATATGTAAGTAATTTGCTAACATGACTTGTTTTCACTCACCTGTTGTACTTACAAATTTTACACCATTTTTTTCGGGGAAGAAAATTGCGTTCTAGTTGGAGCGACTATTGGACAGTTTTTGCATTCGTTGTGTTCACATTACCGTTAATGCCATGTTGTGATAGGTGAATGTAGTCTTATTACTGCACAGTCGTAACTTGTTTATTTCCGGTATGATGTTATGATGTGTTCAAGTGAACCATTCTTGTCAAGAAGGAGCTACATGGCATTAAAGGTGTGGTAATACAGCGTGTGAAATTTGATCAAATTTATTTGGGAAAAAATGCTAAAAATGTGTATGTTTTATATGTGTTAAGGATATCAATTAATGTTAAATTAGGTTTTCGGACGTAGAACCGAACTACATGTAACATAAAATTTGGCAGCTTCAATGTTCAAATATTTGAAGTATTATATCATGTACGTGTTTAGTCCTCAGTGTCAGTTTTATCGGGCCATTAACTCGATGGCTGTTGTTTTATTCAAACCGTTTATTTGGAGTTTATCGAGTGTACGTCGTTATTGGACAGTGTCCATTCCATGCGTTCGTAAGCAGAATACTGTTTCGAAGCAGTTTCACCTCAGTGAAAATGCAATTTTTCAACTTCTGGGTGGCAGTACGAGTCCACCAATCCATTCCAGTTAATAGAGCCATCTACAGCCTTGGACAAAATTGTTAGGCATCCATGATTTTGTGGAATGTTTTGAGATATGAGATTCAGCTTTCTCTTATTCGAATTTATTACACTAATAGCCCTGTGAAAAGTACAAACGATTGCGGTACAACGTTTAATCGATTTCGTAGAAAATTTACATCATTGCAAAAATATAGTGTAGCTAGATCATATCGTAAGTTGACTTTGACCAATATGGACATGTTTATTGTAATTTCTTTGCTTGTCGAAGATAGTCTGAAGCTTGTGAAATTGCCTAAAACACGAATTAAGTGAACCATAATGGGCTAAGATTCTTGACCTGTAATAAAACAGCCCCCCTCCTGCCCAGATCTGGAAAAGTCAGGGAGAAATAATTTATCTTAAAAAAGTCAGAAAAATTCAGCGTATTGATGTTGTCACAATCCGAAACTAATGTTTCCACGTGGTTAGCTCAGGATCCATTTTCACATTTTTTTGAAATTTCCAGAGTACAAATTTGCCACATTTTCAACAGTTTCCGAGGACAAACTTGCAAAAATGTTAGAAAGTTTCCATGATTAAATTTGAAAAAATTTCATAAGTTTCCGAGGACAAAATTGGGACCAGGGAAAAAAGTGGCAACATTTTTTAACCCTTTCCGAGTACAAATTTGCAAACTCAACATTTTTCGAAGACAAATTTTCAAAATTTTCTTATAGTTATTTTGTAAAACTATATGTTAATTTTTTAAAAATGTTCATAATTATCATTAGTAAATCTTGCAAAATATTGAATATTTTCCTTAGTCGATGTTGTAAAATCGCGGAGAAATTGGAATATATGTTATTGGTTATGTTATACATAATATTGTTAATATTCAGGGAATTTTTCGTAAAAACCTGGAAAAGTCAGGGAAGTTGAATATGAAATTATTTGGGGAATCCTGTCAAAAGACTTTCAGTACACGAATGAATTGTTTGCATTGTGTAATTTAAACTACTACAAAAGGAACCTACACAAATAAACAGCTTAAATTAATCCTTACCTGGAAGAGTAGAACCAGAGAAGATCCTTTTTAAAATAGGAAGTAATGAATGGGTTGTCTTCAAATGGCAAAACATTTAGCTGCTACTCTCAACAGCAGCCGTGTAATTACTGCATGAGAGGACTGTTTGGAGACACCGCAATGAGCATGGACTTAACGCCACAAAGCCCACAAAGACTAAATTGCTGTTGGAGAAAAACAGGAAAAAACGACTTGCACAAGCAATAAAACTGCGATAAAGCATTATGGTCTGATGAAAGTACCAGTGAGAGTGATATTAACGATGTTACGATAAATACATTTATTTCGATTAAGTATAAAAATATGTTCAATGTATGAAAATATTCCACAAAAACATGGATGACCAATTACTTTGTCCATGGGACTGCAGCTGACTAAGTGACAATTGGATAGATGGAAAATAGTGAGTCTTCATGAGGAATTTGCTGCCCTGCAACACGTACGCAAGCAATGGACACTGTCGTAACTCGAATGTTTCTATCAGGTATAGTTCATATTTAGTGATGTTCATGTAAATAACGTGTTTTAATTTGTTGATTGCAGGCGCATTCCTCGCTTTGTGTTGTGAATGCATGGTGCATGAAACTAGTACTTTTGCATTCTATCAGGTATTACTCTTTTATTTTGGACCGAGGGACGTTTTATCCAAAGTTCTGGTGAGGTGAACTCTTTTTTTTGTAAATGGCGTGATTGATCAATCAGCTTTTTTTTAATAATTCGGAGGATGATCACCATCGTCGCCATTTTTGATAAAACGCCACCTTAGTGTTATTTCTGCAATTATTTTTATTTCGTTTATTGAGGATCATTTCATTTATTTTTTAAGTTCAAGAATCTTGCTTGTATCGCGGTCGCTCCCTACGCGCCCCCTGGTGATTTCCTTAGATCGTCCTTTGCGGTAAGTTGTTTAAAAGACGCCATTGTTTTTTTTATATTTTCTTTGTCTGGTTTTTTTCCCCCTATTTATTTGCCACGAATGTCTCGCTTTCTGATCAATGATCATCCCGCTCGCGGCCCTAATCCTCCGTTAAATCCGAGCTCCTTGTGTTTGTATCGATCCGCCATGTCGATGTAAATTGCTTCTATTGTACACCGCCTGTACTTGTTAATGGAGGAATCTAACACGAATCAACTCGGTAATGAAGCATTCAATCCCTAAATTAAATTCGATTTGGAAAAAAAAATAGCTGAATTAGCGTGCGTTTTATCCGCCCTCTGGCGGGAGAGCCGCGAGCAGGAGCGCTGTCGTTGGTTTTTCAGTCGCGTCCGCGGAAGGTGCTGATGTCAGGACAGACATCCGACTTTTATCATTAAAATGAACGTAACAAACATCGTTCAACCCAGCGAAGCGTTCTAGTTGGTGTTAGAAAGCGCATAAAACATTAGTTTGTCTTCCGCCAGTTTTGATGCACATGGTCGTAATCTGTCTTTTAAAATTATCAACACAATTTTTTTAGGCTTATTATGATTTCATATGTTAGGCATATCATTTACATATGGACAGCATATGTCATGGAGCACCATGACTTTCTCCAATTTGACTGAATCTGATCGCAGGTGGTGCAGCAGGTTGGACTTATTCGTTAAAACATTGGGTTCCACGAGACCTGGAAAAGTCGGGGAACTTGAAAATGTCTTAAAAAGTTAGAGAGCTTGAAATTTTCTGGAAAAGTCAGGGAAGAATGACGTATTTTGAAAAAAAAGTCTTGGAAATTTCACGTATTAATGTGCCACAGCCCATTCGCAAACTTTTTAAAATGTTCCCAGTACATATTTGCAACATTTTCAACAATTTCTAAGGAAAAATTATCCATCTTTTCCGAAGACAAGCTTGCACAATATTCCACAGTTTTAAAAATTTTCCAAAATTTTAACTGCTTTCCAGTACAGATCTGCGAATTGTTCAACAGATTCCGATGAGAAAATTGCGAAATTCTTAACCATCTACGAGTGCAAGTTTTAAAAATTTTAAATCTTTTCCAAGTAAAACTTTCTAAGTAGTTTTCGGAAATGAATACTGTACTAATTTTTTAAATTTTCAAAATTTCCGTATGTTAATTCGTAAAATACTTCAAAATTATCATTAGTAAATTTTACAAAATATTTGGAATATGGTCCTGTGTAGATTTTGCAAAATCATGTATAACATTGGCATATGTCAATTTTGACCTCGTCATTGGCCAGGGAAATTTGTTTAAAACCTGGAAAAGTTAGGGAAGTTCAATATTATATGAAAGTTCTGAGGGAATTCTGAAACAGCCAATGTATGTCATCCTCAGTTGACAATTCGTTGTGGCGCCGCACGCGTGTTCAGCGAGAGTAATGTCCGTCCCTAAACAGTGATCGTGGCTGCAGAGGAGATTGTCCATCAAGGATGCTGTCGACCTCCGCATTCCCTCACGTCCTTCTGTCTCCATCAGGTGTCTCGACGGTGGCAGCCATTCCCGTCCTGAAATTGCGCTCTCTTTTATGGGCCATTTTTATGGCGCCGCACGTCGCTGGACCGCAAACTAATTAATTCCGCTCATTTTGCTCAGCGTGATGAAAAGGTAGCTGCGCAAATAAACTGAGGTTTTCGCAGCAGACGCGGGACAAAAATGCCACAGAAGCCATTATTAATGCCTTGCCGTTCGTTATTTGATGCCCATTGTCACGTTGTGGTAGCACCGTGGGTCAAGCCTTCTGAGCAAAATTAGAGAGAAAAATGGCAGGGCGATCAATAGTATAGTTTGCCTTCTACTTTATCATAACAGAATAGCTTTGTTGGCAATATTTAATCCCACCCCATCTCCAGGCCTCAGAAATGTGTCGCCTGGTGGAGTGCAATCACTGATGGCTAAGGGGTTATGCGTGTTGGCCTGCGCAGATGGAATCGGGCGCCATTGCAGAAGGGGCCATGTGAAAATGGGACACAGGCGGACAGGAAGGGGGGAGGGTTTCAAGTAAAGTGGACGTCCGGAGGTCAACTTGTGCTTAAAACCGTCAAACCGTCATCCTGCCACATCCCGTCCTCCTGGAGTGGGGTCCAACATGACCAGACTGCTTAGTCTGACGTAAATTACAACAACAATAAAATGAACTCCCCTCCTTCCCCTTCCTGTCAAATGGTATTATGCACTAACTTGAGGGTAATGAATTGAATCGAAAGGTGAAGCTTTTTTTCATACAGTCCAACCATACCAAAAAAGTCAACGAAAACTAAGCGAAATACACTAAAAAAATGTTTATTCCATGCAAAAGTTTCGGTGCCTTCGCCCCAGCTTGGTCGTCCAGAGCTAAGCTCAGTGTACAAATTCTTTTGATTTTTTGCAATCAATCGTCGTCGATGTCCAACAAGTCGCTGAGGATCTGGCGATCCAAAACGGAGTAGATGGTCTGCGATGGCGCGCGCTCTGGCGGCAACTCACTCTGCAGCCGCTGCCATCGCTGCGGTGGCCAAACGATGTGCGATGCCTTGGCCGTAATCAAGCCAATTGCGACCTGGAAATAAATGAGATATTAAAGAGAAGCTCTCCATCGCCTCAGGAGCAGACGGACTTGTTATTGTAGATGGCGCGCCGGCGCTACCATTAAGGCGAACTAGGGTGCTGGCCTTAAGGGGGGAGGAGCGTAAGGTCGGCCGCACACTAGCTGTTATATTAAATGACGGAATTACAAAATTTTCACCTTTTCCGAGGTGGGTTTTGCAAAAATTTTAAAATTATCCGAAGACAATTTCACACAATTTTCAACACTTTTTTAGCGTTGCACAATTTTCCATATATTCAGAAGACAAATGTGCAAAAATTCTAACCTCTTTCAAGAACAAATTTGAAAATTTTCTACCTTTTCCTAGTATAAATTTGCACATTTTTCAACATTTGCAGAGGGAAATTTTGCAACATTTTTTGAGGACAAATTTATGAAATTCTAAACATATTCAGAAGACAAATTTGAAAATTTTCGGAAACAAAACTTAAAGATGGAAATAATTTGGGGTAAGTTGATTAAATGCTGTCAAAATAGTTGGAAAATTGTATACCGGGTAATCTTGGAATACCGGTGGCTTGTTCTCTGGTATTATAGGAGGTGGGAAGATATGAAATGCAGGAATTGTAGCTATAAAATATTGAAACCTTTAGTTGGATTAAATAACAGATCAAATATTGGGGCATTTATTGTTAGTTATTTGAAGCTATTCTACAGGCACAATTTGATGGGAGTAAGTCCCTAGCATATTTCCGACTATACTTAGAAGTCCCGAGTAAACGTTGACAAAGTAGTCGTTAAGAATAGTTCTCAGAAGATTTTTCAAGGGAAATTCGTTTTTTTATTTGCCCTATGTACTGACCGGTCCGAAGTAATTGCTGTCCATGCTGTGCCGATGGTGGTCCCCCTCCACCCAGCAGTGACCCTGGGGTATATTCACGTAGCGCTTCTTGTAGCTCAAGGTCCTAATTGTCGAAAAAACAAACATTCAAAAATGATTAATGGCCAGTTGCACCAACCGACTTGAAATTGGCCTTAAGTCCAATTCCTTTGAAATGGAAAATTTCTAGTTATTGTGTCTAAAAATTAACTTTAAAAAAATCCAAAAACTGCACGTGCATTAAATCTCAAAGGCTGTTTTGATTCTATTCCTATATTTGTTATAAGTAACAAAAAAATTACATGTATATGTACATGTATAATTTTTTTAATCTTAGAGGAATTAAGTGAAGCGAGACTTCCTATTGATTATCTATTTGACGGATCAAATTAGAAGGATTGCCTCAAGTCTATTCTAAAATATGGTTTATACAACGGAGTAATAATAGCCGTACTCGGGAAATTTCGTAGCTTGACGTAAATGTAGAGAAAGTTCCCATCTGGCGGCGCGTGCGCACTAAGCATTTCTTTTCTCTACGCTATTTAATAAATACATTATAAACATATCATATGTGAACACGTGTATATAAATCCATTTTACATGTAGCATATATAGGTATTCAAAAATTCAACATGTTTTTTACATGTAGCAAACATGGTTTTTACCCGTTAAATACTTGGGATAAATTATGTAAAACAAACGTACGCTACACGTAAAAAAACACGTTTAAAATACATGCATGCGACATGTAAATGCATATTTTACATACCATATTACATGTATTTTGATGTTACATTGTATAATATAGTACATGTAGGCCTAATTAACATATATGTATAAACAGTATTTATGAAATAGCTTTAGAGCAAGAAATGCTTAGTGCACATGCGCCATCAAACAGAACTTTATCTACATTTACGTTTTCCATCTACGTCAAGCTACGGCATTTCCTGAGTACAGCTAATTATTGATGAATAAGTACGTGTAATATTTATCTAACTTTGTATTTTCCTAGTTGTTAACATTTCAGGAATAGGGTTTACAGTAGCACCACTTTACGCTAAATTAATCAACCTGTTGATGCAACCGTTTATTTATAATTTTTTAATTGAAAAAAATGTACAAAAGTAGCGAGTGCCTGCAGATGCTTTTAACTAATTTTCGTTCCGGATTCGAGAGCAACAATTCGCATCCGGCTCATCGACGGTTGAAACGGAAAGATGGAGAAAAAGGAGATGCGTAAAAAAACATCTCAGTTTTTTTTTATCCGAAAGCATGTTTCATCTAACGAAACACGGGCTAAAAGAGAGGGGGAAAACGCGCAACAACGTCTTTCTATTATTGATCTCGTATTCAATTTCATAAGAAAACATTTTGTCTCTTATTGTTGCAGTTCAGAGATGCTGCTCTCCGATACGCAGTGACCTAGTCTCGACATTACAGTAGTTTGTTGTTGATGCGGCGCATTCTTAAAGATGATCCTAAAGTCGATACCCGCAATGGTAAAAACTTCAAAAGCAGATCCACCTTTAGAACCTTTATTTCCCCCCAACGACGGAAGCTGCTTGTTTAACAAAACTTAAATTCAGCCCCAATTTTTTAAGGAAGATAAAATTATTCAAATCCATGTGGAGGATTTTTTCTACGCAAACATTCGTGAGGGAAGGGGGGGGGAGAAAGCTATATATTTTGCGGATGTTATGTTTATTCATTTGTTAAGAAGAAGCCGAATATAAAGAAATTCCTCATAAATATAATACCGAATGTAAAGCATGTTTGTTGGGAAAAAATGGACACGGAATACGGAATTTTGGTAAATCTTTTTTTTTTGGGAGGTGGGGGCAGGGGGTTCGGCGTTCAATATTTGCTTCATATGAGCGATAGCAGTATTAAGCTTGAATTTAAGAATGAAGATACGTTCAACGAACGTATTTTAAGGGTGGAATTTATAGAAAAAATATTCGGTACCAATTTTTTGTGCATTTTTAGTAGGTCAAAACATGTAAATTCGTATTTGGTCGAATCTTGTAATTTCCTATTAGGTCAAAACTTTTTCATTTTTGTGAGGATTAAAAATAAACCAAAAAAAAACTGTGTGGTTGAAAACGATAGCCCGAAATGAAATCACGTTCAATTTACGTAGATTCGTTTCAAGATATATTTTAAAATACTTTCAAATTTAAGTCGTTTTTGTTAAAAGAACTTGAATATTGAAAAAATAAAATTTACCCTGTACATCGGCAATCACTGCAATCACGCGTGCGCTAGCAGGCAGCCACCATTCAGGGGGTAAGTAGCGCCATCCGCGAATTCGGCTATAACGAAATCGAGGCAACATTCTACCAGCTTCGATTCGTTATATCCGATCTCGATACCGGAGAGAAAGCGTACGGATGGGCAATTTCATTTAAATTAGAGCAGCTGAGAGTGCCCCGGGCATCGTCGGAAGCCGCGTTATCGAACTAAACGAAGGCAAAATTCATTAGAGAACTAATTCGTTTTCCCGTTGTATCCGATTCATTTTACCCCCGTTTATTAGATTAATTAAACCCCTCTATCGGCGTAATGCCATTGTCAAGGGTGGCGGAAGGTTGAACCGGATGTCCCCCCATTTCGGCGTACGTATACGAACAGCACGCTACTCCGCAATAACGAACACGCGCGCACCTCGGGAGCGAATATATTACAGGCAGCATACTTTTTATTATTTTCGGAGGGAAATCCCCTCCTCGCACACCCAATTTCACGGAAATGGCTCTACCGTGGAAGGGTTCTGGATGAGAAATGGGGCGGCAGATGGCAGTGCGCGCATGGGGGCAGGGTCTTGAGATCGATGTCCGATACGATGTATGGACTGGATATAGAAGCCGTTACAATCCTATTAGTGGAAGCATTAATGATGGCACATACTTCACCGTATCCCCTTCTAACGCAATCACCCTTTTGATTATTCTTTGATCTGGATCACGCGGAGATCTGCAACGACAAAGAATGCGGTGTTACCGTACTTCGAAAATTGCTACAGCGAACTCTTAAAGGGAAGAAGGCTATTTGGGGGGAAATGAATTTCTGTAAATTGGAATTCCATGAAGCTCTGATTCGGCCACAAGTGCATACAGAGATTGGAGATATTCTGACCATCAGGAATCAGATGGGAATGGATCACTTCGGGTCAATTTAGCGACCGCTCCAATTATTGGGAAGTTTTAGGCATGGAGATAAAACTAGAATGGGTGCCCTAGTGGTTCGTTCTACTGTATTTGGGAACTTTTTGAAGATGGTTTAAACTATTTTCAGCCTATTTTGCTTCGTTGATATACATTCTTGTCAAAAGCATACACTCATATCCAAAAACCAAGCATAATTTACATACATGTGAATATTGGACAATTATGCTTAGTTTTTGGACATGAGTGTGCATGTATCCAGGGAGGTTGGGAAATGGAGTTTCCTTGGAGTTTTCATGGAGTTCCTTTGATAATACGGAAAATTCTAAAAAAATGTGACATTAATAGAAATGTAAATAGAATAAACGTGTGCATTTTAGTTATTTTTTATTTGTAGGAGAAAAATATCATTTTAAATCAGAAAAAGAGCTGGCATCTTTTGGGGGAAGTTAGTAGTAGTAGTAGTAGTAGTAGTAGTAGTAGTAGTAGTAGTAGTAGTAACTTATTTACAATTATCATTATGCTATTTTACACCATTCTTGGCAAAAAATATACATAAGTTACAAAACTATTAATAATAATAATTAAAATAAAGCAAATGATGACCATCCTGTTTTGGATGACCGCACAAAGGATTAACTTTTGGATGACTTTCATTGTTTGAAATATAGTTCTTAAGTAAAATTGGTATTGTTTTTTGGAGGATTTGAATGGGGGGAGGAGTGAATTTTAGCGTTTTTTAAAATTTGCATAGTTATAGGACACCAGCTTTTTTTTTTTAGACAAAAAGTAATTGTCATCTTTTTTAAACTATGACAAAAAAGATAGTACCGTTATCAAAACAGCATCATTTGGAAAAAAATTGTCACGTTTTCCATACAAATTGTATCGTTTTTAATTTTTTTTTTATAAATTGTAGGGTTTTTGTTAATTTTGGTTTTTAGGAAGAAATTGTCTATTTTTTATAGAAAACTGGCATCGTTAGAAGACACCATATCGTCTTTTTCGAGCATGATTAATTGGATGCCCGAAAGCATCTAATGCACAAAAAACTCCCGCAGAGAATCAATCCCTCCTAACGAGCAGCAAAAATATTTGTCGAAGCAAGAATAATCCCTAGACATTGTCTAAAAATATAAATATTTATTGACGAGTGAATCAACATTGACGTGTTTTGCAACATTCTCCAGGTCACAAGCGCGCCACCTATTAACAGCCATTGTCCCAAATTTGTTTTTCTTTAAAGAAGTGTCCCAGGCAAGCTAGCTTCGATCAAAAACCTGGTGGTTTTGCCTGAAAATATCTAGATTCGTCCTAATGAAATCCGAGTCAACATGGCGGCCACTCTGCATAAACACCGCGGAAAAACGTAAGTTTTTGAATCATTCCCTAGAAAATCCAAGCACAAAAGTTGCATTCGGCGTTTGGTCAAATTCCGGCAGTTCAACTTTAAATGCGGTTCGTGTTATTTTTTTTTTTTTGGTCGTAAAAACGATCCCGGAGTCACTTTTACCTTCGTTTCCATCTGCGTAAACGCGAAAGGATCCGGCGGTTTATAGCTGCCAATTTGGCCACTAATTTGATTAGGTCTGCGTGGACTTCGCAGCCAATTCCCGTCCGGAATCGCCTGCCAGCGTCAATTTTTAATATTCTCCGAATGAGCCCCTAAACGACACGGAACGTTCTCGGAAAATCAAAATTCGAAGCCAAACTTGCAACGATTGGTACGGGATTTTGGGAAGCCGGCAATAAAATGGCGTCATTTCCGAGCGTAAAAGTAAACAGTCAGATCTCCCATTTTTCGCAAAACTGCGAACTGCGTGCGTACTTTTAGTTGTTTATTCGATGAAAAGATCACGTGATGTAGTCCTCTACGCAACTCAGCATAATGTTCCCGCATCCCTACGTGTAATAACCTATATGCACGTCGTCTGCTACTTCATTGGATTGATAGATATTCTTCGAATTTTTACTTCATTTTCACATTTTTTGTTTCAATTTCAGTATTTTATAATTATGTGAGTAGTACATTGCAATCATAAAATCTTTTTTTTTTGTAGTATGCAAAAATTATATAGGCATACTGTTTGAGAAACACTTAAAAAGGTCGCCATTTTAATAATATAAAACCGATATAAAATCGAGTGCTTGTTTCCTCACATAATGCTAAAATACTTACCTGAAATATAAAAAAATAAAAAATAAAGTCAATTTCGCATAGAATATCTATCAAATCGATGAAGTAGCAAACGACGTGGGGCTAAAAATGCCGCGGACAAAAACTTGTCTTCCCAGCGGCTTACGAGTGGGTTTCTCATGCACGGACAGTAACCGGAAGTGTATCCCACAGTGTTGCCTAAGTAAATTTAAAATCGATGGTTATTCCAGATTACGGGAAAACCGAGTGGACTGTCATGATTTTGAGTATTCGGATAGTGATCTGGTAGCGCTGCAGCTTTCCGTCTGATCATGGACAATGCTCATCACTTCCGGGGGCAAAATTCAGAAACTGACAAGGTCAACTGTAATAAAATGTGGATAATTAATTTTCGGCGTAATCTAAAGCAATCAAGGCTGGTGATTTGCGAATATAACAAATTCTTAGAAATTCGCCCTGTCCATCCTTAAGTGTCTTAGAAGGGGATTCTCGAAACCTAAACAGTTGATGCATTCATCTTTGGCCACATTGTCCCCAGAACACCAGTTGGTCATCACTGTACACACTTTCATGGTAGTTTTTTATCCTATAGAAGACGATAAAAAAGCTTTATAACGGTTTTTACGCATCCAAGTTTAACCTCTGCGGGATTCATTTAAAATTTAGTGAGGAATGCACGGAGTAGCGCGCATTGTACAAGATGCTCCATCTGTCTTGTCAAGCTAGAAACTTGAATTTCAAACAAGTTGTTAGCTTGTTTTTAGAACCGAGTGATGGATGGTCAAGCAACAACGCTTCAATCGTGCTACATCTGAATTTAGAAGTTTGAAAATAAGACGTTCAAACGACTGTTGGAAGTTCTTGTAGCTTTTGGTTCTCATTAGTGGTGAAGTTGTGGGAATGGCCTCTCTCTAACGACAAATCTGATTTTGTGGCTCGCCTGCGACGCCGACCCATAATCATCGACAGTTTTAATACTGATTGCCATCAATCTTCGGCTAATTACGAGGCTCGGATATGCAATCTCAGGCCATTAGATTTGGAGTGCACTAAGCGTTTATTTCGAAACCGAAATGTTTGCGTCTTCACCACCCCATCATTGGAGATCATTGGAGCAAATTGCTTTAGCTGAGAGAAACTCACTGCCGCAGATGGCGCCACCGCTCAGATGGACTGCTTGCAAATAACGAAATTGGATTCGGCATTCCACAGGTGGCGCCACCGATCAGTTGGACTGCTTACAAAAAATGATACTGGATTCTGACAATCCATAGATGGCGCCACCGCTCAGTTGGTTTGCTTGCAAATCACGATACTGGATTCTGACACCCCACAGATGGCTTCACCGATCAGATGGACTGCTTGCAAATAACGAAACTAGATTCTGGCATTCCACAGATGGCGCCACTGATCAGTTGGGCTGCTTGCAAATAACGATTATGAATTCTGACTCCCCATAGATGGCGCTACCGATCAGTTGGGCTGATGGCAAATCACTATACTGGATTCTGACACCACAGATGGCTTCACCGCTCAGCTGGGCGACTTGCCAGTAACGAAACTAGATTCTAACAGCCCACAGATGGCGCCACTTCAAAACTCAATTTTGACATCGGTACCTGCGGGTGGTGCAATTCAAACAAGTGTTTCTCTGCCTGATTCCTGACACAACTTGCAGATGGCGCCAGAGCTTCGCGTGTCTGTTGATACAAAAGCTAACTGGTGGCGCCACCAAGCACATTTATCACAGATGAATCGCTAATCGACAAATCTGATCTTATTACAAGTGGCGCCATAAGTTAACCCAGGTGATCATTAGGTGGCGCTAACACTCCTACATGAAATTGGACCGATTATTTAATCGTCTCTCTGAAGAAGGAGTCGCAACATGTTTAAACTTAGTTTTTATTTAAAATTTCTGTGGAACTACAATATTATTACACATTGTAATTTCAATACATTAGAATAAATGTAATAAGAGTATAAAAGAATAAAGTAAGTCGGTAATTATGGAGTCTTAATTCACACTCTTGGTTCACAACAGAGCAGGAATAGATCAATGGGTTAGGTGAACAATGTAGTAAACTTGGAGATGGTGTCTAAATATTTGTTTGTCTGGAACTATGGGTATTTGGGGAAGGGTAGAGGAAATGAACCATGGAAATCAATCGCTAAACTGTGTTGTGCTCTTGGAACTACGTGGATGGAGAGTCGAGCTCAAACTTTTATAATTTTTCAATAATTGCAGTATTTCACATTTTGCATCAGTTCTCATGTCTTCGGAAATCTTTTTGAAATCACTCACCAGCGACAGGCAAAACAAGGTGTCATCGTCTTGCGAGACAAACTCAGTCTGTTTTTTGACGAGTCTTTCTTGAGGAATACGAATCACTTCTTCAGGAATACGAATCACTTCTCGAGGAATACGAATCACTTCTTGAGGAAGTCGGATGATTTCATCCTCATTCTCAGTCATCCTCTTGTTTTTCTTCCTGTTTTTTGGTGATGGCAAATGTTCTTCACGTGCCTTGTCCGGTGCGTCTGACGACGAGTCCTCCTGAGCATCTTGTTTATCATCCAGAGTCGAAGTAGTCTCCCTTTGCTGTGCAAGAGGTTCTAAAAATGATAGTTGGTCGTAGTAAACATATTTTGTCTTCTTAAAAGCACGTTTTCCATTCTCTGCATTCTTCAAAATTTTCAGGTCCCGGTTGTACGAATCCCTGAGACTTTTCCACTTTCTTTGGAGTCCAGTAGCTGAACCAATGAAAAAATAAACTTTACTGGGCATAGTTTTTAATCGGAGATGGAGTATTTGTTAATTCCCACTTTGTTACACCCTTCTGTTTATACATTTGGTACACTAGCAAATATCTAATCTTACGTAGGCTCCTATAAATTTATCATTTCATTTCACTTAAGACATAGTCAAGGCATGCTAGACAAGGGTCACTGGGCCATCACACTGCATGACTTTGTAAGGCCCTTACGTACAATTACGATGACAACTTTCACTTTTGAGGACTTCACGAGATGAATTCGCCAATTTCTTTGTCTCTGCCATAGGGAAATTCCTGGCAGTGGATAATAATTTGAACAAACCCTGAAGAACTGGACTTTGCTTCAGTAAATAATTGCAAGTGTACAACTTAAGAGTGCGAGCACAAAGAATGCTTATTGCAGGCGCTTACCACTCAGCGTACACTGGCGCCACCAAGCGGATTAAGAATGCGACATGCTTTTTAAATGGGGGCGCACTCAAAAGAAAGCTTAGCCGAGCCAGGCTGAGCTTACGAGAAGTGCTTACTGTATAAGCTTTCAAGAATGTTTTTAACATTCATCATGAATTGCTAATGCGCATGTTTAAGGTTTCACGCGGAATGTTTCACCTAGCACAACGCACGAAGTGGCGCCACCAAGCACGCTGATATCAGCGTTTATTGGGCGCCCTAAAGCTGGAAACAAGAAGCTGAAAGAAGCACGTTGAAAGTAAGCATTCTATGTGCTCGCTCCCTAAGTAAACAGCCATTTAGTCTAAAACTAGGCAATAATGACATACATAAGCATACAAAAGTTACGCATAAACAATTGAGTATTTCTGTGTTAGCACTTGAAACACTTACCAATTTCATTTTTCTTCGTTGAGTTCATCTCCTGGAAACCTGCGTGAAACACTCCGCAAACTTTATCCCAAGCCCTCGCTTTCTCAATCTTGTTACTGTGCGCATCACTCGTGTAATTCCATATTGCTGGTTCTGCTTGGATCTCAGCAATAAACAGGTCCATGTCAAAAGGATCCATCGTGTTAACTGGCATTTAGCGAAATATGTTTGACAGGTTGAAGAGTGACCCGTGTGAAAACGGAAAAAGCTGCAGTCGGGTGTAGTCAGTGGTTCAAATGGGGCTGACGGATTGTTCATCTGAAAAGGGAATGAGCATTTCCCATTGCATTACATTGGTAGTGTAAGAAGGCGACTAGCGACCACTTTTGTGTGGTTAACTTCGACTTCAGAAAACACTCGTGTAAGGGCATGGGTACGCGAGTTTTTCTGAAGTCGAGGTTAAGTTGAACCATAAAAGAATCGGTCATATGTGGTCGCTTGAACTACCAATGTATTGCAATGGAAACCCTCTTCAGGCGACATTGGTATGAATGTGGCCCAAAAAACGCTCATCTGAAAACGCTCATGTAGGGCGTCAAGCGGCCACACACGGACCAATTTTTATAGTTCACCTCGACTTCAGAAAAACGCTCTTGCGCGCCCAAACCCTTTAACCGGCCTTTAGGAAGTTGTACCAGCAATACGGTACATCCTCTATAAAATTAAATATTTTCAGGAAACAAATTTGTTTATACATAAGGATAACAAATGTAAATTTACTCTTGCGTATTCTACAGTTTTCAATTATCCCTGCGTCAATTTTATAAATGGTAGGTTTACATGTTTTGTTCGCTAGATGGCGCTTGTTTACATCTTATTGTTTTAATTAAAATATACATGTCGTGTAAAATATCTTTGAATGTGAAATTCAAAATCTAGTTATTTACCTTCGTTAATTATATAGGCGCATTTTTTTATTCATTTTATGTCCAAACCTATCTTTGAAAAATGTTCTTAGACGGATCACTGCTACATTATCTGATCTTATCTTTTGCCCGACTTAAGCGCCGTTTGCGGGCATAAGTGTCAAAAGTCGGGCTATAGGCGGCGCTATCAACCCACCTCTATTTCACACGTCGGAAGCCCATTTCTTCGATTAGTGCTACAGAGAGCCACTATGCGTGTAGTTGGACAATATTGTTAAATAATTGCTCCATCCCTAATTATTGCATCCGCAACACATAGGGTAGGAGCACAGTGAAACTTCTAAGTAAGAAAGTTAATTATTTTACCACAAGCGCCAACCAGCGGGCAACCAATTGGTAATTTAAATGTTGGCGCTAGTGGTAAAAAAAATTAACTTTCTTACTTAGAAGTTTCACTGTGCTCCTACCCATAGGTACTCGATCAGAAGCTTTGCAAATCGCACTTTGACAGTCGTAAAGCTGAGTGTGCTACTAACTATCGGCACATTGGAAAGTTTGGCAAAAATCTTTCCGTGTGGCCGTGATTTGCCGAAGGCGTTTCGCCCTGGCCACGTGGAAACGTGCCGCCAGGTGGCAGCGTTCCCAGCGATTCGTGAGGAATAATCGATTATTATCGATTTCAACTCCAGCAATAAACAGCTTTTCGGTAAACGTGTCCGGCCGACGGGCATTTCGGGGGCAAGGGTTAGCGAATGAGTAATTAGGAAACGATGAGCACGACCATCTTCTCGTTACAGGGTCACGCCGAGGGCCCTGTTAACGCGACGATAGGAGCATCCGCAGGGGGCGCTGCGGAGGCAACGTCGTTATCTACCTCGCCTTAATTCGGAGTCAAGTTGGCATGAAATGGGAAGCGCAGTTAACAACCACGCTTTATGGACACGAATAATTATTATTACTTTCGCAGTTGAGCGCCTGCTGTCTGCGGCGCTGAAAAATGAAACAACGGTGCTAATAGGTTAGGAAGCGGTGCGAAACCGAGCACGATTTGTTATAGAACCATGTGCGCGACCCCTGGTGCCGAAATCGGATATAACGAAGTTTCGCTATTAACGATTTTTTTTAAAGTGAGTTTATCTGAAATCATGTGAGCGTCGACATGACGCCATAAAAGTGGAAAATTCCACATTTTTCTTCCTGATGATTCAATGTACGCATACTTTATTGCATGTCCACATTTTATACAGTCATAAGTCAGCTTAATCGGCAGTATATTGCAGGCAGCAGGCGCAAAAAGCTTTACAGACTTATGCCTCACCTTGTAGCTTACACTAGTGCAGATTTTTTGGCCCAATCAAATTCGCCATAAATGAACATTACTGGTGCACAATAACTTAAGAACGCTTTTTACACGAGGAAGCTGTTTAGGTGGCGCTGCTAGCGTATTTGGGTACCCTATACCTTGCCTATACTGTGGTTTGGCATGTAAAATTAAAAATGGCTTGAACGAGTGTAGGTATTGAATACGAATGGACTGTAGATGTGGCCCTCCTTATGGCGGTGCTAACCCTATGGTATTTTCATGTAATGCCGAAAAACTAAAAACATAACATGTTAGATAAATTTTACTTAATCATGAATATAATCTTTATACTTTAATGGGGGAGTCCTCTGGCAAATGAGGGCAGTTACAAATGTCTACTCCTATTATGGGCCATCCATATAGGACGTCCGACAAAGGGCAGAGGAAGGTGTATGTGAAAACGGGACACAGGCGGTTTATGGATGATCATTGACCTTCTACAGTGAAAATTGGAAATCTTTCCAGTTTTTTTTAAAAACAACGAAAACAAGAAATAAAACTTAGCACAATCGGCGAATTATTCCCCGTTTCCTGAATTATTTTGTTTAACTGCCATATGGCGCATTGTTTAACTCAAATGGCAAATTACAGGTGAAAAATGTGTTCATTTTGGCGCCAATGCTAAAATTATCTCTAGGCATGCCTGGTCGAAAAGTGTCAATTTTGTCGTTTATTAAATATATATATATAGAAATAATGCAACATGGGATTTGGTGCAATTTTATCATTTAGAATCATTTTTTTATTTTTTAAAAACTAAATATAGAAATAATGTTCTCATTTATTAAAATATATATATATACTGTACTGTATATATAGGAATAATGCGAAATGGAACATGAAATCAGCTCGTTTAAGGAATGCAAGTGCCATTTTACTTGCATTTTTTATATTTTGTTCGCATTTACTTATATTTGCATAAACGCTAAAATAAATGAGAAAATGTGGACGATTTTTCACTCGGATGAACAGCTTCATTAACGTTTCTTCTTTATGGTAAAAATGATTCACAATTTATTAATACAGAATATATTCGTAGTTTTTAGCACTATATGTATAAGATTTAGCGCTGCTTTGAATGAAGTGTAAAAATGGGCTTGAAAAAATTGTTAGGATACTTATTACCTTACAAAACAAGGATTATAACGTCTATATAAATAAGGATTACTGCGTCTACAGTACATTGTGCACTGCCAGGGATATATTCTTGAAGAAATGCAATTAAGAAACCTTGTCATACTATGCCTAATATGAATCAAGAGATTAGGAAGATCCTCCAGTTATACAGGGCGTCTCATTAATGTTCGATATCACGAGGACATGCTGTAAATATTGTAATGTACTGTAATAAACCTGGGCATATTGGCCTACATGTATTCATTGATAGAAAATCCTTATAAAAGATTGTATATTACATGTACATGTACGTCAAATACCAATATAGCAGGGACATTTCCTACCATGAGTGTGGTAGGATTTTGAATCGTTGATCAAAAATGTAAACCACCGTATTTATGTCATTAAGGTCTCCATGGAAAATTTGAAAGTAGTTTTAGGCATTTAAACATTTTTGTCAATTTTTCTCATTAGATAATAATGAACGGGGATGACTAGAAATTGGGAATTTCCATTCTTGTAAAATTGCCATCACCCAACTTTTAAAATAATGAAAAACTCCAGTTTTCCCCTGTTGCATGGCGTTTTTTATTTTTATCAAGCACAACGGCGTTTGTAATTTGTTCAAATCTATAGCGCTTGGGGAATTTGAAAATGTAAAATTCCAAATCGTAATTGCCTTCTTAATCTGCAGAAAAAGCGGAAATATTGCATCTATGCCTAATTCAATTTTTGAGATAATAATCTCAGAGACATGTATACGGTTAATAACTATTTTTTCAACAGTATAAGCAAACGTTCTTGCAAAGGGAGTCTCAATGATTTGTAAGAGTGTAAGATGAGGAAAAAAAAAATAAAAATAAAAAAAGGTTTGAGAGTCACTTGTCTGGCTTATATTCGACCTCGTAAGAAAGATCTGTATTTCATCATGTATACATGTATACATATATACACGCGCAATGTTCGTCTCACAAAAGACATTTTGCAAGCTCTCAAAAAGGTAGAGAGAAGCAATCCACACGTACCATGTTTTCCATTTCCTAGCGTAATTTCAAACTCTTTTATTCGGGGCGTCAAGTATAGATGCTCTAGACGCAATTTGCGGTATTCGCCCTTTTATCTAATATACGTTAGACTACTTTTTACTTATCTAGTAAGTTTTTCATATTTCTTCTAAACATTAGTCAAACCGAGTTCAGTCGTACTACTGTATAAGGTCTAGACTTGATTGCCAAACGCATAGGATACCAAGAACAATTTAAGGAGTTCTCAGAAAATGATAACGGTCTAGTGAGTTAAATGCCGCATACATATCGGTGTGAGAACCCACTTCTAAAACATATTCTTATAGAAATACATTTTTTATTTCTAATAATGCTTATTTAAGTTTATATTTGGAGACATTTATTTATAGCTTTAAAAATACATTTATATGTATTCCAAAAAAATAGTAGGCCTATGTTTAGATTAGAACATTAAAGGAACAATGATTTAAATGCATAGCTTATTCATTATATAGGGGTTTGATATTGGTACGTGATTGCTGAATGATTTTTAAGGTATCACTGAATATATTTTAAGTGCATTTGCAATGCATTACAATTAATATTCACTAAGGTTGCGAGCACAAGGAATGCTTACTTTCGACGTACTTCTTTCAGATTCTTTCGTGCTTGTTTTCAGCTTCTTGTTTCCAGCTTTGGGGCGCACAATGAACGCTGATATCAGCGTGATGATCAGTATGCTTGGTGGTGCCACTGCATGCGTTGTGCTATAGGTGAAACAATCCCCGTAAAACCTTGCACATGCGCATTAGCATCTCATTGTGAGCGCAGGACACGTTTTTACGGGACATACTGTATAGGCGGCATACTATCGTGTATATGTGCATGGCTACACTTTTAACCAATAGTGATCGGTGTGTCACTTTGTTTTAAAAATCTGCTTTCAGATTTCCAAAATAGAATGTTAAAAACATTCTTGAAAGCTTATAAGCGCTACTTGTAAGCTAAGCTTGGATCGGCTAAGCTTTCTTTGTGCGCGCGCCCTCATTTAAAAAGCATGCCACATTCTTATCCCGTTTGGTGGCGCCATAGTGGACGCCGAGTGGCAAGCGCCTGCAATAAGCATTCTTTGCGCTCGCACCCTAACATATGTTTTAATAGATATTTTACATTACATGTTGTTAATAGGGTGTACTCAGTCAGAAGGATTTACGACTCGTACTTTGACAGCTGTGGAGTCATGTCTTCAAAATTGATTAAAAAATTTACTCAGAGGCTACCAAAGCTTGTAAACCAATGAATGTATTGCTTTAATTTACGTGTGATTTCATGACTGCAAAAGTACTATTCGCACTGTTTCTGATGAGACGCTCAGTGCCGGATTAACCCATATAGAGGCCCTTAGGCCGAAGAAATCTCGGGGCCCCCTTTGCACTTTGCAAATTATATCCTAATACGCTTTTGAAAAACAATATCTTGATAAACCAATTTTATTAAGCAAAACAAACTATAAATATAAATAATATATTGTAATGTTATTAAACAAACATTAAACTTTTATAAAACTATAAAGTACAGACTGGCTCAGACGCTTATTATATTTAAATTCATTTTAAAATGTATGGCAAGGTATTTTCATAATGTGGGTAGTCATCTGTAATATGCGCAGTCTGTAAAGCTAACTAGATCTTTCCAAAAAGGCTCGGCTCTATTTCAAAAACTACAAAAGCTCCTATAGTCTAATGTTAATGTAGTACATATATGTACATTTTTCAGAAGTTTTGTAAAATCTAACACAAAACACCTATGTAAGTTCTAAGTCTATCACTGATATCGTATTATGTACACGTTTCAGAAGTTTTGATACGTTGTAAAGTGCGGCTTTATTCAAAAATGCCTACACGTCTACTACGATCTGATCTGAATCTGGTACGAACAAACTAGGTGTGGCTTCAATGGGATCAGGTGCGACTTAGAAAAATAATGCTGCGAAAAGATTTAGAAATAGAAAAGAAAAGAAGGGAAAAAAAACGCATTCTCTCTCTGAATTTGCCGCTGGCTGAAGTAGTTGTTTACACGATGTAGAGAAACATGGCTAGTACGTACCGCGTCTCGTCCTTTTTTTGTATACGTAGGATATCGATCGATATTTATTATTATTATTATTGCAGCCAGCCTCCGTGGGAATCTGCAGCGTTTATTTTAAAATATCCTCATTAATCCCCGGTTAATTGCTAACGCGCGAAAACGCTCGCCGACCGCTCGCACGGTCACACTGGGCTGGGTGTCCCGGAAGGCTTAAATTCTGCTGTGAGACAAATGCTGCAAATTGTGCACGATTGGCTCGCGGGACACCCTGTACTATCGATGTTGTCGATTGTGGTTTACGCCAGAAAACGTGCTGGTGAAAAATGATCCGAGAATGCATTGAAGTGATGTACGAAACAATTAGAAATTAAAATAAGATTGATACGAAAAATATGACTGGCGCTACCTATCGCACCCCCTCTTCAGAAAGGACGTAACTCAGGGATTGTCAGTTTTCAATCGAAGACGGTATTACTGTAGGGCAAGCGAAATGAGCTCTTAATTTCTGTGAAAATGACGCGGTTTAGTAGTGTAACTTTGCTTAATCATACTGTAGATTATTCACTATAGGTGTATCCGTATCGATCCAAGTCAGAAACTTTACAAAACGTGCTCTGATGGCAACCGTAGTCACGTGTGCAAAATCAGCACGCTAATCACTTAAAAAAATTGCTCAAGGTTAAATATTAAACAATTAACGCTGCGTGTCTTTAAACCAATTCCTATTGCTGTGTGATGAGTCGCTGTACAGTACTAAAGCCTGTCAAAGTGCGATTCGTACCGTACAAGTACATGTATAATAAATGCGATTTTAAAACTTGCTTTAATTGTCTAAAAAAAAATTGTTGAGTTGTGTTACTTCTGAAGCCACCGATTATAAATATAATTATTAAATATAAAATATATGGAATGTACCGTCACATTTGAGATTATATTGAATGCACATGTAATTACATGTATGCCTACGTGCGCTATACGTTGAATGAATGGTATTCGCAACAAAAAAAACTGTTTTGTTTGATGAAATGATCACCTTTAAATCGTTCTCATTATGCAAATGAGACATGTAAAACGCTGCAAATGCTCCTGCAATTACATGCTCGTTATCAGCACATCATTAACATACAATTTACATGTTTCGGATAGGTTTATATAGCAGACTTCGTGTAAATCATTGTCGATTTTTTCAACATGTTTAAAACGTGTTTTTTAATTGAAGTAAGCTCTTCAAGAGGAATTCCTCAGTATTTTTTCCCAATCTCTTTTAAGCTTTTGTGAAATCGTTGCAAAAAATGTTTATCTCATGTGCATGTACATCTAATGGAATTGCTCATATTCTCAAAATAATCTTTTGTATGTTCATATACAGGCCTACGTATTTTCCATTAAAACCTTTTTGTAATTTTTTTTTAAAATAGAGTAAGATTTTCCAAAAATTTTATGAGATATTTTGACAAAAAATTGGTGGAAAAAACGCTTCATTCAATAAAAAGCACCACGATTGTCTGATACCTAATACAGGGTTAGCTAGCTCGACTTACATTCGACAGACCCATGCAGGTTCGATTCCTGAATCGGCTATTCTCGATTATGATTTTTCATGGTTTCCCATAATTCCTCCAGGCGAATGCTGAGATAGTTCCTATACATGCATATTAAATCGGCCCTGTCTTCCTATCCCATCTCCTCGTTAAAGTCACACATATACAGGAAATATACTGTAACTAAATTGTGATGGGTCAATTATGACCAGACTTCTTAATCTGACTTAATTTGTATGATGTTCCCCCCTGCCATATTTTACTATGTATTGACTGCTGGTTAAAGAATTAATTGAAAAAGGATAATTTTTCGACGATTTTTTTTTAAAAACATTTTTTTCCCAAACAATATCCATTGGTAAAAAGCTAATTGCAGTTATTACAAGCTACAACATTTTTCTAACGAAACATTTGTTTTATACTTGAATACAGCCAATGTAACATTTTTTTTCCTAAATATCAGTATGATGTACAGGTGTATAGCTTATGAGTTTTTTTCTAGTATATTTTGTGTTCTACTGTATTTTGAAAATGCGTTTAATAACTTGTTGAGATTTTATACTTTAAAATGCAATGCTTTTAAAATATGGGTTTCCTGATACGCGATATATTATAGTGTCTCCCCTGGCGGCTCACACCAGCGATAATGGATGGGTTTCCATGCTCATCGCGCTTTTATTTTTTTCGTGGTGTAAATGAATCTGTTAATTGCAAGTACGAGGTCTCGCTGCTCAGCGGATCCTAAGGGAAATTGAAGAGAAAAACTTTTCAATTCTCACGAATTGCTTAGCCTCCAGGAGAACGTAGAGCGATCGAAATAACACCGTTTTTTTTAAAAAAAAACGATGGGTTTCATACGTCTCCCAAAACCCTTGAACCCTTCTCTCTTCGTTCTCCCGACACCTCGAACACTTAGTGACGAAATTAACGACGTTAGTATATCAAATGTCGTCGCTTTTGCGTTAATTCGGCAATGAAAAAAGAGGAGTTTTCAGTTTCGCAGATTTGCGAAATAACGCGCTCGAGCGCCCATAAATAACGCATTCATCTGAAAAGGCTGCGAGTAGATCGCATAAGATAAGCCTCTTGCATGGGCAGTTTTGGACATTTTGGATAAAATATGCCCTGCTTTTCATAACTTCTCGTTTGCCGGTATTGCACAAAATACATCACAGATGGCGCTGGGAACTAGAGGCTCGCGGTAAGCTAGTTTCTGATTTCTCCATTTTGCTGTGCAATTCCGCACCACTAAACACTAAAGTGGATGTTTGAGAAATAAAAGCACGAAGAAAGACACATGGAGTTTATTGGTCGAACTATTTATAGATTGAGCATGAATGAAAACACGCCCACATTCTATGGGAAATCGAGGAAATTCTTGAAGAAATTCCAGGAAGCAGGCAATATTTTGGGATACGCAGGGAATTGTAAGACTGGAATCGGAAAATCCTGCGAAGAATTCCTACGAAATTCCAAGACTTTCTATGAGTATATACTTCGAAATTCTTGAAAATGCGAAAAGAATATATATGTGCGGAAAGTTGTTAGAAACATTGGTTCAGTATACATTATATGTATTTAGAATCGTGGTTATACGGCGTGTTCTCAAACAGATTTCGGGTATTTCCGGAAACTTAAGGTTGACCAATGATGGTTCAGACTCGTTCTACAGTATGTTATTCGTGTTTCTTTTAAAAACATGGACACTGCCATTTGCCAACATCGAGAAGTTGTTTTTAAACAATTAATTCTTCTACTGGCTTTTCCTCTGTTTTTCCTTAGGGACCGATTCACGCTCTAAATGCATTCTCCAGAATTTGTTCGTCCGTTCGCTTTTATTTCTTCCGCCATTCCCCAGATGACCTTTGGGCCCCAATTGGACAAAATGAAATTGAAATGTTCAAAAATGGCAACAAAAAATACGACGAGTTGAGGAGCAAGCTCGCGATCGCAAACAAACCAATTGGCGTAAAAATCGATTCTACGCTTTTTTTTTTGCCCCCGAAATTGCGTGGGGGGAGAAAAATGGCCGACAAGCTAGAACGAACCTAATTCAGGCGAATTACAGCGCCCCCTGCATCACTTTTGACACTAACATGCCACGGGGAAACCTGTCACCGAATTGCCTAAAGGTTGACAAATGTTCGAGAAAATAAGGCACCAAACACGTTGTTTTTTGTGTAAAAATGATTCGATTTTATTGCAGGAATTTAATTATATTTGACGTTAGTGGTGTGGTTTCAGAAAATAATTGCTTTTTTTTTCTAGGGGATGAATTGAGTTTAAATACACGTATTTAATATTTAATACTTTAGCGGAACTCAAGCCGTGGTTTTAACGAATATTCGTACTTTGGCAGTATAATGAAATCACGAGTTCAAAGGATTGCATTGATCTGTTTAAAATCCAAGCTCGAGGGAAGTTTTTTACATCAATTAGTGTGCCGATTTTCCACAAGTGACTTCACGATTGTTAAAGTGCGATTCGAAAATTTTCCGTCTGACTACCCCTGTTGTTGTCTGAAAGATTTTCAATTTTTGTGGAAGAAAGGCGTCGGTCCATGTTAAAATATTCCACATTACATGTAACGTGTTTTTGACATGTTATCTTCCGGAGAGCGGGGAATTTCTCCAAATGGGTTGGATTTCGGACCTTCCAGGTTGATAAGAAATTTAGTTTAAAAAATAGCATTACATGCATCACTTGTCTATAAAAGGAATAGATTTCCAGGTCCGAGATTGTCCTGTGTGTAGTGTAAATTGATATGTAATTTGCGTGATATTTGTAAATTTCAAAAAGAAAATGCGTCTGTGTTGTTACTGATTTTTTAAAAATCTTAAACAAATAGAGCTGAGTGCAGATTGCATTTTTCGTTTTTTTTTTTCTAATGCCATTCCCATTTGGGAAATTTCTATTTTAAGAACTTCTGTGGGGTCCCTATACGTGTTCGTAGAACCGCAAGTCCACTGTATCAAATATTTATTTCGAAAATTGAACTTCATCGCGATATTGCGGAAAAAGCTGCATTTCACGGTTCGTGCTTCTGGTGTTTTTGGAAGGCTTTTTATTTCTTTTTAAATTTTTTTGAGGAAAAGCTTATGTGGTATATGAACGTACGTTCTTCAATTTTTTTGTCTATAGTTTATTTCTTTTTGTGCATTGTAGTCTTTTAAGAGATGGTGATGTTGGAGAGAAGGATTGTTTTTTTACCCATTATTTTCGAAATGCAATAGAGAGAGAGAGAGAGAGAGAAGGGAAAACAAAAATACCTTCTTTGTAATTCAACAAACTATTATCAGATTTCCTGCATGCTGAAGAAGGAAAAAAAACCGCAATCCCATTTTAACGATTTTAAACCGAGTTTCCAACCAAATTGCTATGGGAGACACATGGGAAAACTGAAAAGAATTCTAGTTGCTCGCAGCGCCACCTGGTCATTCAATTGTCGAATACCTATCAGCGGTAGTGCTTTGCAATCATTTTTATTAAAATACATCCACATGCATTTGATATAAACTACGTTTGTGAGAAGACCAAACTGGTCCTATAGATTCGAAAACCGGTGTAGTGCAGTTTGAAAGCGGCAGGTGGCGCTGCGGCAGCATGAGATATTTATAACCCGTGTTATTCTATTTTTTGTTGTGAAAGAAATCGCACCCTTGAACGACAGTTTACGAAACTCACTAATAGTGAGTTACGATATTAAGAATAATAAAATAATGTTCTAACGAAAAAAAATATGATTAAAATTGGATGAAATCAGACATTGATGAAACCTCGAATTTTCCAAACGATTTTTAAAAAAATGCTCGCCTTGATCCGCGTTTTTCGATAAACGTCAGATCTGGAAGAATTTATTTTGATTATTTATTGAATTGATGTTAATTTCTGCCTGTTTTTCTCGTTTTTTCGCAACTATAAATGCATATGTATAGATACATGTACACGTAGGTCGTAAAACACGTCAGAAGATGTCATTTGTTGCTTTTCCACGTCTGTTTTTAAAAATATCCAAGATGGCGGCTTAATTCAAACCTAGATGAATTGTAGAGATATCTGACACCATGGCTGGGCTTTGATTTATGACACTTTCCTTGCCGAATTCCTCGCACTTTTGCATATTTAACGAAAACTCGAGTTTTGTTTTATAAGCCAGGCGTAATTTGTCTTACGCCAATTCCACCAGACAGAAATCCTGAATATTTTAAGCACTTTTCAGTTTCGCTTTTTGGGTTCCCCATCAAGTCGACGTTCGGTCTGGTTTACTTTTATCTTCTGAAAAGCTATGCAGGTGCCAAAGCACTGCTTTTAAGCGGGTATTCGCTGGGGATGTTTCATGGTGGACGTGTCAGCAAACAGCAGAGCTGAAAACCGTGCAGTTACAAAGTTGATGTGCTGAAAAAATGGCTGAAGTTCGATGTTTTCACATTTTTACACATTGAATGACAGCTTTGCAGTAAAAAAAATTAAGTTTTTAAAAAATCTGTCAAAGACATGTGTCGCGCGTAATTTGTACTTTTTTTTAACTTTTATGTTAACACCGACATTTCTCGTAAACGAAACATGTTTCTTTTTGAGTTTAATAAGAAAAACTGGTCACAGGATAGTCTACAAAATATGAAAAAAAACTTACAAAGTTCAAGTTATATATATAATCGTGAAATTTTTAATACACCTGTTTATAAATAATTTTTTTTAGAAAAATGGAAAGATGGTGTCATTTGAGAAAACAGTTTGTTATCAGAAATATTAAATCGTTTTTAAAGAAAAAAAAAATGGATTAAAAAGTTTTCGCACGATTGATTTTTGGAAAAATATTTAACTATTTTTTTGGTGGTGTAATCAACCTAATGCAGATTTTGTCGTCATGCCATTATCACGAGGCGCGTTCTTTTAGTTAATGATTCGATGAAAAGATCACGTGATATACAGTATACATGTATAAGGGTGTTTTTGAACTCACGGTACAAACTCAAACTGGTGTTAGAGTGAACTAAGGTAAACATTTTTCAATGTAGAACCTAGGGTCCAAAGGTCACTATTAAAAAGTTACATGGAATTAACGTTGGCACAGAATGGTTTACATGGAATTGATGTTGACACAATGTTTCAACAATTACGTGTTTATATTTCAAATTTTTTACAGTAAATGCTCAAACGTTATACCATTACAGTTGACGCAAGCCTCACATCGGCGACGCATTGATTGACGCACGCTTTCAAAGATGCCCGGCATGTCATTTACATTGCCCGCAGCAACTGCAAATCTGGCCACCAGATCTTCTTGTGTGTCCACTGGAGTCTCACTGGGGGCCAAGCAACAGGCCCACCCACCTCTGCCAATCCATTGGGCCCCAAAAGTAGCATCAAAATAATGCCGCACATCCCTGCTGCAATGGGCAGGGGCCCCATCATGTTGGAACCGCATGGCATTACGAATTACGAACAGCTTCCAAAAGTTGTGGCAACTGTTCTTCCAAAAAGATGTGGTATGATTGGCCATTAAGTCGTGAAGGAAGCAGATACACATTTGGCAATGTAACATTTTAATAGTGACCTTTGGACTCTATAGGTTCTACCGGTATATGGTGAAAAATGTTTACCTTAGTTCACTCTAACACCAGTTTGAGTTTGTACCATGAGTTCAAAAACACGTACCCTATATATATTTTCCATATGTACAGTAGCTAGCTTATTTTTAACAATGATGGTTTGTTAAAATTAACCGGATAATCGTGAATGGGCAGTATTTGGTTTGGATAATACGGGAAATTTATGCATTCACCTTTTGGATCCTTCCTGAGATGCATGTCAAGTTGCATTGCACAAATACATCCATGCATGCGTCTATGAATGAGATTTCGATCCATTCTGAAGCGTATTTTCAAATGCATCGATTTTCGTGAAACTACTCGATTCTTTCGTTTCACAACAATTCGCTTAAAATGACATTTCAAATTATACCAGCTAAACTATTTAGCTATCAGTTGATTTGGATGATACTTCGAGTACGGGTCTGAATCGACGCCTATTTTTGATACTCGCAAACACGCTTTGGAAGTGACACAACTCGAAAAACGGACAAAAATTGTCAGTTTCCGTTTAAAAAATGGTATGAGGTGAAACGAATGGAACTTTATTCAGTAAAAACTGCTTATCTCAGGTAACTTGTCATTTTAAATTTGCTTCATTTTGACATCATAAACAATATTGAGTTGTCATTTTTAAAGGTACGTACATGTACGGTACACATGTATTTTCAATATTGTACTTTTTGGGTTCTTTAAAAATATATTGATTTAGAGTTTGATTGATGAGCCTTATAGTGAGATTCTTGGTACAAACCCTGTACTCGAGGGACTTTGTGTGTTAAAAATACACGCAATTTAATTCCTGTCGATTTGCTAATGCAAAATGGCCCCTGAGGACGTATGCTTTCTTTATTTCAATTTAACTTTTTTTGTCATTTTTGCGTTGCTATAGGAAAAGGTGTCACGAGCATTTCAAGCGCTGGGAATATTTTTTCAAGGAGCTAATCGATGAAATCAATGCTGTGCTTCGCGGTGTTATCTATTTCGACCCGGAAGATAAGCTTATCCTTCGCGCAACAGATGTTTCGCATTTTCAGAAGAAAAAAATCCAATAGGAGACGCTTCGTATATATTTTTTTCATATTTTTTAAAAGCAAACACACCTTCGTTGCTTTCGATTCCCTGAAACATCATTTCCATTGCTAATTGAGTGTTCGTGCGGATGACACCACTCACGTTTCATCTGTGACGAAGATGAAAATCGTAATAAATGCAAACTGTAGTCCTAAAAAAGTACACGAAAGAGTCTTTTATATCCCTTTTAATTACCCGTTTATTCTGTTGGGAAAACAAGTCTTTTGATTTTTTTTCTACTTTATGGCGAAAAATAAATTATGTAAAGAATTCGAAGTTGGACTTTTTGGCACTACATGTATATTCGTAATAAAAGTAGGTTCACTACGTGACGGCACTTTGATGTTTTGGGTGGAAAAAGCACTGCAGCGCCGCCCTGTTGGCGTGGACATATCAACTCGCCCTCAGCCACGCCCTGCGCTTGTAAACGAATCGTAGGTGGGCGTGGCTTCATCTTAGTGATATGGCTACGCAATCATAGCGGCGCTGCAGTAGGTTCACATAAGCAAGTAGGTTCACTCGCCGCTTTTCTGTATGGAAAAATCCATCCAAAAAACCGGCGAGTGAACCTACTTATATTACGTGTACCAGTTGACGTGTACAGTAGAACACCTCTTATGTCAACTAATTGGGACCAGAGGTGATTGACATAAGTGAAAAGTTCACATAAGGGAGGTTGAAATTCCAACCAATAGAAAACCAATTTAAAAAAATTGGAAACAAGTCAATTAAGTATTCTAAGTTATGTTATCACATTACAAGTACATGTGTATCAATTTTGTTGTCAGCTTTGACAACACTGTTCGTTTCCGCTTTGAACTCGGTAGGGACATCTGACACAACGAACAAAATAAAAATTGTAAGGGTGCTCTCACAGGCACAAGTGCGCCTTTGGCCCCAAACGAGGTACTCTGATGTATTTAATTAATTTTCCATAAGTTGAGGCCTGCTCCAGCCAAAAACGCACGGTTTGGTCGGCAGGAATGAGTTGCTCTAATAGAGTTTCTATAAGAGAGGTTATACTGTACTCTGGTTCTAGTTAGACGAAGTTGTTCTTTTTTGTAACAGTTTTAAGATTATGGCTTCCTTTTTAAGGCCGTGCTCTTCAACGGATTTAATAATAAAAACCGGAAAATGTATTTATTAAATTATTTTTACCCCAGTGTTTTACATTTAAAAAAAAGACAAAATCTATTAACCTATGCTGTGGCCAGAAATGTGGCCCTGTAATACATCATGCTCTTGTTTTAAGGAAGAGTTTTAGCTTAGATTTATTTCCCAGGACCCTTTCACCTCCCCCTTTTATAAAATATAACTCATCTAACTAAGTACTGTCACACACTTAACAATTTATGTCCCGAAATTTGTTACAATAAATATTTTTTCTTGATATGCCCCGCGTATATTGGGAAATATTTCCATAATAGAAAATCCTCCTAAAATCATGCACCAAAGTTTTCTTTCTGTTTTGTAGTCAATCAGGAATCAGGAAACACATTATATGTCAGAGGTTCGTTGTAAATTAACGGACAACAAATTGGAAGGCTTTTTTTTCTCAAAATGTCGGAATATTAGAGGCGTGTGTTTATTTATCAGAAAAGTTATTTTTCCATGTGTGCGGGGACAGGAATTTATTTCAGTGACAATAAATTTCCTGCCATTTCGAGAAAAATTATTTCCGGATATAGCCTAAATTGCCTTTTGTCTGACAGCCATAAAACGTTATAAAGTCGAGCAAAATGAGATTGCTATTGATTGTCTTAATAAACGAGACAATTGGACGGACTTTTGCATTTTATTTGATTCTGTTAAAATAGAAAATTAGACTGGCGCATTGGTATAACAGTCATGCAACGGGGTACTTTCTTAGTTTATATCATTGCAGGTACAGTGCGCGTACATGTAGTGGGTATTCTTTGACCTAACATCACGTTTAACACTTAAAAATCACGAGCTGGTGTAACGCTATCCCATTAAGATTTTAAGAGGGGTGTAGCAAGATGGCCGCCGGATCTTTTCCTCATTTCTTGGCAATTATTTTAATGAGTACGAAATTGAGCGAGGTGTATCTACTTTCAGTTTTCGTTCCTTCTCCTCGCGCCGTTTCTCGTCTTTCTCGACGCTCATGTAATATTCATTGATTTACATGAAATCCATTTCGGCCAATTTGCATAATTTTACACTTTTTCGGTTTCCCGGTTTTATGTTTTGCGTGTAGGGGGTTTCGTGTTAGCCGAGCGTTTCGTTACCTAACTCCCGTGTTTCTTTGCCATTTTTTCGCCAAATTCGTCGGGTTTTCTCAGCCCCTCTTCCGCAATTCTGCCCGTAGCCTCAATTTTAGACATCATTTTATTGCTCTCCTACCTTCGTCTCATTTCATCTATTTTTCTCCCCAACTGTATATTTAACGGATAAGCAGTTCGCTATTCCAGCTGAGTCGAAGCTATTTACGTTTATACGTACAAATTTGAAAATCACTCGCTGTAAAAAAGTCGCATTTCCGCCTCAATTATTCCATGTCTTGAAAATTTGAATAATCGGGCAATATGAAATTACGTGCATTCCGAAATAAGATGAATTTTTATTTTTTAAACGTACAGTAATATTCATTTCGAATTTGCTTCAGTTGTAAATCATGCAGAGTGACATTAAAAAATGAGTATTTGTGGTAAATACAAGGAATATGTCTGCAGCCATTTTCGAAAATTATGATTTCTGGCAACAACTCTTGCACGTCATTTTCTTCCTTGTTCATCTTTTCATAAAATGAGAAAAAAATTTCAAAGAATTTAGTTTTCCAATTTTCTTTTTGAATAGGTAAATATATATGAATAATTTAAGGAAAATTCAACAAATTTTTTCTCATCTTGCTTTGTAAAAAAAGTCGCATTTCCGCCTCAATTATTCTATGTCTTGAAAATTTAAATAATCGGGCAATATGAAATTACGTGTATGCCGAAATAAGATGAATTTTTATATTTTCAACATAATATTAATTTCGAATTTGCTGCAGCTGTAAATCATGCAGTGTCATTAAAAATGATTATTTGGGGGTAAACACAAGAAATATGTCTGCAGCCATTTTCGAAAATTATGATTTCTGGCAATAGCTCTTGCACGTCATTTTCTGCCTTGTTCATTTTTTCATAAAACGAGAAAAAAGAATTTCAACGTATTTAGTTATCCAATTTCCTTTTTAAAAAGGTAAATACAGAGAATAATTTCAGGAAAATTCTACATGTTTTTTATCATAATGTTTTGTTTTATTAGCAAATTGAACATTATTCTGAACGAACTTTTATCAAATTTTCTCTTTTCCTTTTTTTTTATATAAATATAGAAATAATCCGATAAACGTACGTTTATTCATTTTTCCCATTACTTTTTTTCTTCAATAAAATGAAATTATGTGGGTGTGAAATATTTATTTAAATTTTTTCTTAATTTTTAAGAGATCCGCATTTCGGAGAATTTTTACCGAAAACGTTATCAACTGACATTTGCATTTGTATTTTATTCGATGTTTAATATGGAAATAAGTCTTAAATTATAAAAAAAAGCAATGGACAATTCTTCTAAAACCATGAAAATAAGCCTGTGAATGACGTTGGGAATTTTTTATTTTTGCCGCTTTGTATTATTTATATCAGGAGTAATTTTCGAATTTTTAACTTCTGAGAAAAAAGCCTTAGGCGTACATAGATGGCGCTCTCGTCAAAACGGAGAAAAACCGATGAAATCAATTGTCACCTTTCGTTCCTTTTTTTTGTCGCCTCCGCTGGCTTAAGTAGAAATTTTAAGTTAGCTGCAAAATCCTCTGGGGCTTAAAGAAAGTGTTTTCGAGTGCTGAAGTGGTATAAACACGCTCGAATATCAACAGAGCGAAAGGAGAAATGGAAATATTCATAAGCTTGTTTGGCGCTTACTGGACATGTCAAGAACGAAACGGAGGAGGCGAATCCATTTCGCGTTTTATCAACTGGTTGAATAAATTGCGTGCTCGGCCACTGATTTAATACGTAATAAAGGCGATAGGTCGCTTTGAACTTCGTAAACATCGCGGTTCTGCAGTTAAAAGCTTTAAATCGGCTACTATAGCTGGAAAACCCGGTTTCGCCCGTGTTGTAATTAAAAAACTCACCTGGTCGACACTGTTTTCCAATTGAGTATAATCGATACCTAGTGCCGTTGAATTCATTTCCCGATTGGTTTAATCCACAGAAGACGAAATGGCTGAGTAGCGTATAGTTTCAATACGAGTTGCTGAAGCGGCCATATTGGGAATATGACCGCAGCGCCCCATTCCGATAGTGATGCGAGAAAGGGAAAGGGGCAGCCATATTGGTGGTAAAATGGCAGTCATATTGGAAGTACAATGGGTATAAAATGTGCGAGCATGGGGAAGGGGTAATGTTTTTGGGATTGCTAACCCCCTATGATTTTCCTTGGTTGTTCAAAAGTATATTCGTGGAATATTTGGGAGCAACCGGATGAGTGGATCAAAAGTTTTTGCGGAACTGACAAACATGCACGTGTATGTAATTATTTTTTTAATTTTGAGAAAAAAACTTTTTAAAAACCTTATAATGCACAACATGTACATGTATGCTGTACATAATTTACATAACATTCCACTTTTTCCCATCAACTATCTTAAATAGATTTTTAGTTTTGGAAAATCTCTCCAATCACTCGTAGATGGCGCTTTAGTCAATAGAGGATGTACGAGCATACGAGCGTACTTCGATAGAATTTACTGCCATCTTTATCAAAGTTTTCGATTAGAATTTTGTTGAAACTGTTTACTGCTATCTGTATCAAAGTTTTCTATTAGAATTTTGTTGAAACTGTGTAAAACTTAACAAAATCAACAAAAGTTCATTTCCTGAATATCTTTGACATGTAATACATTTTGCTCGTATTTTTTTAAGATTTAAAATTGTGTATAAAACTGTAACAAATGTGACCGATTACAATTATGAATTTATCGTTACTTAAACACCTGCACATTTGCGATGTCAATAGATTCTGAAATTCACTGTGTTTACAGAAATGCATCTTCGATAAATTCTGAAATTCGTTAAATTTACGTTGAATTACGTGCATTTTAAAAACTAATCATTGAAGTAACTAACTACTTGTGATATGTTCACATGATTTAACTTTCATTTGAAGATGTCTCAGTGTCTTGATAGGCGTGAATTTTAAAGCAAATTTAATAATGAAAGTTGGGTTTTGTTTTGACAGTTTGAAACATCATACATTAGCTAGGGGCTTATAGGCGACATCTTGATTTTCCACACAAAGTATACGCAGCGCCTCCTGTTGGCACTCTCGTTAATTTATGCTCGGAAACGAGATGCTCTGGTGCTACTCGAGACCGGAAGCCCCTCTCCAGAGAGCGCTACGGAGTCCCTGGAGGATTGTTAATCGCTCCATTGTCACGCACATACGATGTATCCGGCTTGGGTTTGAAAAAAAACTGGCGATTTGCGTGTAAAAATCTTATTTACCAGTGGGACCGTTGGAGCAAAAGGCGGCCCAATCAAAGTCGAGCCATTTAACGTATAGCTTATCGTGACCTACGCTGCAAAATGGGCTGCTGTTATAAATGAGTTATTGACTGTGTTTCTCAGAAGCGGGAAAAGTAGTACTTGATGGCGTGAAAATGTGCTAAAATATTCTACCGTGTATTCATTAATGGTTATATTGCCCCTGGAAGGCCTAAAACCACGCTGTATTGTGGAGTGCCATCTAGTGGGGGACTTAATTATTAATTCACTTTTGGTTTACTTACTTACGTTTAGTGAGGTAGCTTAGAGGTTAGCGTTCTCGTCTCACATTCGGTAGACCTGGGTTCGATTCCCGGGTCGGCTATCCTCGATTGTG
>JAQGBX010000403.1:0-37135 GCA_034698745.1 Megaphyllum sjaelandicum | reverse complement strand
TGCCCCTTTTTATTCTGAGTGCAGGAATGCTCCTCCGATAGAATTTGCATAATTCGATTCAGATACAAATATTTCTTCATTTTTGTGATGGTCAAGGACGCCAAAATTCCTGCTGGGTTCAACCGGTGACAGGGGGTCACATATATATGGAATTATATTTAGCACCCATCTATGAGGAAATTAAGTCTCATTAGACAACGAGCCAGAGTCTGGATTAATTTGTAGACTTAACACAAAAAAATATATGACCATAAACCAATTCTCCCCAACAATAGAAGGAAAATTGTTGCATTTTATGCGACATTTATGTGACTCGTGATATTTTATATTATCTAACATGTTGTAAGCAAAGGAAAAAAAAACAGGAAATGGGCTTGTTATTCTGCAATCAATGATTAATGAATAATTACGTATATGTTGCTAGTTCTGGACCTAACTCTTGAAAAAATCCGCGACTGAGTTTTTTTTATCTTCCTATTTTTATCTACTCAAACAAACTGGTCACGCATTACGGAAACAAAGGAAATTTTGATCGTACGTGCTAAATTGTGAACATGTTTTTGTATAATGAATTAATTGAGATGTAATGTTTAACTAGGAAATTTTAGTGAAGCTAGAATTGCGAACTACAGATGATCACATATGACTAATTTATTTCATTGACGGAGGCAAATTACTACGAGAAGGAATTTGATAACCCTAATTTTAAAAAATGCATTGTGTTTAGAAAAATGTAAAGGCATAGATAAAACTTCATTACATGAGAATGAAGCTGTTCAATTCTGTTATCCAGCATTTCGCTGTGCGCTTTCTTTCGGATTAAGTATTCGTGTTCACCATACTGAATTTTAATTAAAATGTCGGAATGTGCCTTTGAAATGTAATGAAAGTCATGCATTCATCGAGTGTTTTTTTTAATATGCATGTACAGTATATACGGTGGTGTAGCATTACTACATGTATAGTAATACATTACACAAATTTCGAATCGTGCATTTGATATAGAGTAGAATCCCGTGGAGGGTCGAATTGCGGCAGATCCACCTAAAACTAAAAGGTTTACTAAAATTGTACTGGTGCAGGATTTTAATAGTGCAAGTTAATTGTAATAAAGATAATCCGGTTCTGGTATATATGAAATTCTAAATTATGCAAGTTGTGCATGCTAAAATAATAATAAAATTATTAGAAATATTTTTGGGCGAGTTTATAGCTCAAAATATAAAATTGAGTTTAAATATCGATACTCGTAAAAACATGTTTAATATTAAATTTGTAGTGTTCGTTTCTAGCAAAGCTCACAAAAACTCTTGTGCACATTATTTTAACGCAATTTTTAACACGTAAATTCAACGTTGGCAAAGTGCAGCTTTTTGCGAACAATGGGGAAATCTCCTTTATCTAATATGCACTTAAAAGTACAACTATACTCTGATTAATCTACCGATCGTTGGAAAATCTCATTTCGTAAGTTCGAGCACTTTGTAATTCCCAACACTTATTTTCTGTGGGATTATTATCGCGTCTCATCGCATGGATAGTATCACAAGTTGTCATAATGCAATCCCCTTGAACAGGGGCATTGTCTCCACTTCAAAATATGCAAATAATAATTTGTGTATAACGACATGTGTTGATAAACGCTTTATAATTAAACTATCAAGAACGCTTTTTTTACTTTTTCATGTATACAGTTTCAACTAAAATTTAAGCGATCTCCAAATTAAATGTTAATATACGATAAAGACTTTGTGAATAACGTTAAGTTAGCTTTAGTGGTGCATAACCACGCAAACAATTGGTTACTTTGTATCAAAGTCTTATATTTGTGTAGTTTGCATGTGTTCGTCGTTTGCAGACGATGTCGCAAAATCGAGTCAATAAAGGTGTCTCCGAATTTACGATTAAAGTAGTCTATTTTGGGGTTACTATTTATATCGTGCATTCATTTTTGTTCAAAAACGACTTTAGCTTAAATATTGCATGCTATATAAGGGCGTAAGACTAGTCCGTTTATTGATGGCAATGATCTGTTGCTGGCGTGTCCAGAAGCATTTTATATGATGTTTCATATTAATAGATCGCTTCCTATCACATTTATTGTCATAGTAAAATGTACTTCTACCATCATTTAGTTTATCATGAACATATTTTTTCTTTTCAAATAACGTTAATAATGCCATTAACTCATTTATCGGGAAGTGTAAACTAGCGCGTGCATCTTTCGGTCATATTGGCGCTGACCGTTTTGCCAATTTGCGAATTGATTAAGCGTATTATCATGGCGTGATTAATGGATGCGTCAGCATTAAATTGAGCCTGACTTTGTGTAAGGATTTTCATTTCGATGACATAATGTGTCATTTTTGTACGTTATATCAACGGGGACTCTAAACTAATGTATACATTTGGTTTTGTAAGCAGGGTGATGGCGAATTATACCAAACTCAACTTTCTGCTATGTAAATCCGAAATGTAAATCATGTCCGATGAATCTTTGCTTGATTTGACAGGGTGAAAAAGTGAAATATCATATATCAGGAGAAGTGTTCTCGCATGTTTTACTTGGAAGTAGCTGCAGGACGGCCCGGCTTTGCTCGGGCTCGATTTGCCCGGGACCAGCCATGAACGAAAGCATTTCTCCAGCCGCAAACAGCTCTTCTTTATATTTATAGAAGTGCAATTTTGAGTACATTCTGAGTTGACTATAAAATGGAACAACAGTTTTAGATTATGGAATAACCTCATTAAGAAGAACTCGATTTATACGAATTTCTGATAGTACGGACTCATATCCAGTCCGTCATTTGTTATTATTATTATTATTATTACTGTATATAGGGCGCGTAAGGCGACTGATGTTAAGTTCTTAGTTGAAGACGAAATCCGAAATTTGATATTGCAAATTTTCGACCAAAACTAATGAATTTTCGAGTTCCCAAGCATTCGCGCTATGTCACGATAAAACGAAATTAAGACAATATGAAAAAGCTAGGCATACAGTATGTTTTATAGGGGAATTTAAATTAACCGATAAAAATTTGGGCACTTTAATTCCCATTAAGTTCTTATTGTTTTGATGTCATGTTTCGACTGACTTTTGATTTAGGCAGATCTACTAAGGTCTAAACGAACCAATTTTGACGTCCCAGTCAATTATTATACCATTCAACCTAAATAAGAAATTCGATAACCCTTTTGATTGGCTTCGTTTAACAAATTGTTTAACCCTGTACTTAGTAGTGGAACCATACGGAACATTTTAAAACCACGGAAATAACGCGCAAAAATGCAATTACTGCAATTGCTTTCGATTAGGACTTGAAAGGACTTTGTCCATGCTGTGGAAAAATCTATAATAAAAAGCAAACGATTGATCAAAAATAGTGCATCGATTTGCACACCTAGCTTATACGTATTCATCTCCTTTTTTGCCTTCCATTATTTTTGTGTTTGCTGCAATGATATAGATCTAGTCAAGTGGGAAATTATACTTTTTCTCGATTTGGAACGGAATGAGCATCTCATTCAGTACTAAATTCATGTCACGTATGATAGCTTGCTGACTGGATAGACTTTAGGGATTACTGTTGCTTGACAGGTCTTCAAACCTGCTTGATACGATGCCTTTCTTGCATAGACTACAGTATATATTTGTGACTCCTGCGGGCTAATTTAATTTTTTTTCCATGTTTAACCCTTGAAAACATGTACACACAAATAATCCCACTCATATTTACTTTCCTTCATTATTTACAGACCTTCGTATATATAAACACGAAATTATTCACATTTTCATTACAAAACTAATTTCATGATTATGAAATATTCATGGCTATCTTCAGCCATAATGCATCCGCATACGCTGATATCCCATAAGCCTCCTAAATAAACCAAGCTACTGTCTTTATTAAAGTTCCCTGTATGCTCTAATGGGCATCTCTGGTTGATCGTTTTGAACGTATGCATATGGGGAACTTATTGAAATTAATATAGACGCTTAAATATTTCATGTAGTTCGTTGGTGGTGGCGGAAAAATCTAAATGTGATATACTAGTATTTACGTTTTTAAATTGCAACAAAATTCCGTCTTAGCGTCGTTTATCATTAAGCGTATCGATTGCGCATCTGCAATTGATAGTAAGTTTGATAGTGCATATAAATTTCTATTTGAATTGAAGGAACTATCGATCCGTATAATGATTGACTCATTATCAGATGAAATATATACGTTTCCCATAGCTAATATTTTACCTTTGTCATTTTTATATATCAAAATAATTTTGCCCACAGAAAAAGCATGGATTAAATATGTTAAATATGTTAGATTTTGTGTTGTAATAATTATGCAGTTATTGATAATTTTATTTATATTTTATTTTGATATTTTATGTTTCTTTTGCTGAAATAATATTATTATTCAGTCAACTAACATCATTATCAATACTGTAATTATTATGCAGCCATACATAATTTCTTTCTATTTTACAAAACATGCTTTGACATGCTTGAAAATATGCAGTATATAGATTATACTGCATAATTCAAACATGTTTTGTTTTGCTTAAGATATTTGAAAAAGAAACGGTTGACGAATTACACTCATGGCTCTTATACCAGAACCACTGTTGATCTCAGCACCACGTTATCTTTTTTACAAGTAGCTAGCTGATGGCTTTCCTTTTATTATAGAATTCGGTTGAAACACTTACTTTTATGGTGTTTTCAGCGTTGATGGTTTCTTTTCAATTACGTGAAAGCACTGCCCGTGTAGAGCACATAACCCTTTGAAGCAATCTCGAATATATGTTGCACGTGAATTTGGCTAATCTTATGGTAGATTAATGTTAGGGCTATACGATTTAATCGCAAAACTGCATGCAGGAAACTTTGATCTAAATGGATTTTAATGGAATTTTTGTGTTATGTTTTGTCTGTAATGCCGCCTGCTTCCATTAGTCCCATTCCCTTTCAATAAATCATGAATTTTCTAAGACGAAAAGATAACGGTCCTCTTACTCACAATAGACCAACCATCCATAAAATAATTTTCATGCATCGAGGTTAACCTTTGCCCATGTTGTGGAGAAAAATGTGCATTAAAATGTTCGCATGGTCTGGATTTCCATTTCAGAATATACAGTATTATAAAGGTTTGTTTTGTCTTCTTTGCAAAAAAGTTTCCGAATACTGCTCGTGGTCCATTTACGTCGAAAACACGGCATGAATCACCATAGTGCATAAACACTGTATAGTTACGTCAAAGGAATGGGAAAACAAAACTATGTGACCCACTTATTTGTTATTTGTGATGACCAAAGTTGGTCGCAATGGAAACTTGAGGCTGACTGTAATTTTTGAATGACGATTTTTTACTTTGTAAAAGAAGTCAATCGTACAACATATTCACCTCTTGTTAGAATTTTGTAAATCGTGTTGAAAGACTAATATCTCTGATGCACGAGTGTGAAAAGAATTTTCGTTCTTCGATGTCTTTCCTTCAAAAGATATAGTGTTCTTGTAGTTGCATTGGCATTTCCATGAAGCCTGCAGTGATTGCCTACATTTAGGGGCAACTTACTTTGGATAAATAAAAAATAATTGTATTTACTAGAAAGCAATTTTAATGATAATGCGGTTATCATTTTCCAAGCTTTAAATTTTTAATAAAGTGTATCGCAGTTTAAGTTGAAGTAACCACAATCCTCGCTGATTCGAATTGATCGGGTATCCTGCTTTTTTTTCCCAAGAAATATTAAGTTTCTTGTTTATTTAAAAACAACTTAATTATGTTAAGGAATTGATTCGAAATCAAACTACATATCGTTCCGTAATTGAATCTTCTCTTTCCATTTACTTTCCAATTTAACTATTAAAAACGATCGTGGGTTTAATTTTTTTTCATGTTTGATACGTTACCTACATGTATATGTAGGCTATAATCTTCTTGATCGTTGCTAATAATGCTTCAGAGATGTCATTTTGTGTAGCATCCGCTTGGATCCCCGATATAATTATGGTTTTATGAATTTTTACACAGTTTTATAACAAGATGTCTGAATACCAAAGAAAGCAGTTTAATCTCATTTTCCATTAATTCGGTCTAAAATTATGCTTGATGAGTGTCACTTATATGCTGTCCTGCTTTTTTGTAAATGTACTCAAACATTTAAAATGGTTCATGAATCATGTATGACGTGTTGAAATAGCATTTTGACACATCGTCTTTCTTGTTTTCTAGTATCCATAGTTATATTTTTTTTGTTTTGATTTCGCGACAGCATGCATTAAAATGTAGATCACACATCGAGCATATAGCTCTTTTACTCAAGGCAGAGTGCAAACATGTGCTACTGGTTGCTCAAGGTTATTGCCATAGTATTATTGAATGTCGGTTGGCGTGTTCTGGCGCACTTTTCTGGTTGTCTTTTCGAATAAAAATTCATTGCAATTCAGGGCTACAGAAATCGATTGTGGAAATTCACGATTCTTAAAGGAATACTTTAGCATGCTTACTATGCATAGAAATACGTTTGGTTAATTTTGAATAACGTGAAATTCCAAATTTTATTAAATCCATCCTTAAATAAATATTGCATGCATGAGCCTAATTTAATTTGTTTTCAATTAAAGCACATACAGCTAATTTGTGGTTGCGCAAAACAAATCAATAATGTCATTTAAAGGCAAAGTTTATATGAAAAACGCCTAGTTTTCGGAGTCAATTATTTTGTCGGGATCTCCTCAGTGTTGTGCTTTTATTAAAAATTGCATTATTATTTTAGAATTCACCATTATGCTTTTTGGGTAATTGGAAAATCGACACTCCCATGTATGGGTTCCTCCTTCCGTGCATTTGACATTTTAATTTAATTGTTATTGGAACATGAGTCTGTGAAATAGCCTGTTGTGTGCTCGTAAATGGGGTAGATTTCTATTAATTAAACATGTTCAAACACTTTATTGTTAGAGGATGGCAAACTTCATCGTTGACTGAATTCACGCAACGTTTTTTTGTTTGGTTTCGTCAATGACAAGGTGTTTGACGCCAAACAAAACCTTCTTATTTGCATGCTAATTAATTGCTTGGCTTGTTTTGCGTGTGTGGCGTGTCAATGGTTTCATATCGTACACAATTTTCTCTAAGAATTCACGTTGCGTGAATGATAAGTGCTATTAACCTTTTAGTCTATGGAAACTTTTAAGTTATTCAGATTATCTGCGCTCAGGAACTCATTGGATTTTGCATAAAATTTTGTTTTCCAAGAAAATTGTGTGCTAGAATTTACCAATACATGTAATGGATTTAGTCTGAGTTTTCTAAATCACTGGCAGAAATTATTTATAAATTAGTGACGATGATTAAAACTAGATCAAGTAACACTCTTTAAACCAATTTGTTCTGTAACGGTATATGTCGAGATTTATAAAAAAAATGCTCCACTCCACATTTCATGAATAATCTTTACGAATGATAAGTGGAAATTCTCAATAAAAACGGACGAATTTCTTGTGTAATATTTCAGCATATATTTATAACGGAAACACTCTTCATGGTTAGAAATCAAAAGTGTCAAATCGTGGGGGAGGAAGGATACTAATGGTGCGGTCAAAACTGACCTCCATGGACCGTCAGCTCCTTGTTCCCCATGCATTAGACATAGATCTTTGGTAGATGCACTAATATCAACCTCAGGCTTGTGTGCAGTAATGTCTCTAGGCCATGGCGCATTGTTTCTACTGTATCTCCTATATTTTTTTGCCGAATTTGATTCTGCTTACTTATGGTTAGCGCCATTGTATGTATCACTCCCCAGACCTTTGCAATATATAGTCCGCATAATGATGTTGTGATAAGTCTTCAGCATATCCCTCACGTCCTGACAATCGTTATTTCTAACACAATTTGAGGTACCTGCAATATTGAAGAGATATTCGCCCGTTGTCGTTGACAAAAATGATGAGCTTAGTATTTCTCAATTGTATGCTTTTCGGACGAAATCTTTTGTGTGTATAGTAGTACACATCAGATCGAGCAAATCTCCCACATTTAAAAATATTAAGGTAATTTAACTACATTAACTGTTCTTGGTACTGAGTCTGTACTTCAAATATTGGTTCATTCCCTTTGCGTAAACTGAATGATGAATTGTTAATCCACTCGTGCTTTCTACGTGTATATATAGTCGACTCGTGACTCGACTTTGAGCTGCACGAATACGCATCCAATAGCTCGGAGCATAGTTTTTGAGCATGTACGTGTTAACGGCTAAGGTGCAAGCCTAATTGAAAACTGGGTGGGACATGTTGCATGACATAACGCTGAATCCTTTCAATTTCCCATGCACGAGTCTTCCTATTTTGCTGTCTTTATTAAATTAATTTATTAACGTGCATAGCACGTCAGGGCGGCCATTCCCTCGCAACAGCTATGCGTCACTGAATTGAAAAATGCAATTGCCCTGCCCCATTATAAAGTAGTGTACATAAAACGATCAATGTTTCGCCACAGGCCGTGCATGATATTGAGCAATGTACACTGCGTGGCCTGCCGATACAGTATATACGGCAAATAGGGTGGACACGCAGGTATTTTTATTCCGATTAACCTGTGCGTGGGTGAGGGTCTTAGCGGGCGAAATTCATAAATTATACAATAAATGATTAGGTGCCACAGTTTCCACTTCGGTTAGTTACTATGGTAACACGGCCGGTGCATTACCGTTAATGTCCACTCTCCGAAGGAAATCCCTTAGCATCACTGGCTAGCGTTGCTTTTGCCGTGCAATTTACGTAGCGTTTTTAGATGGCGAAAATCAAAATGAATTTCTAGTCCTAGCTGCAATGATGTATTTGTCGAAACTTCGATCCACGCGGAAATGATCGAATGAACTTAAGTTGCAGTGCTGGGGGAATACACGCGTGCACCATTAAAGTAATGGAATGTGGTGATCGTATGTTATTCTTGCATGGACAGCAACTTACGTGAGGTGGATATGTTTCTAAGAAACATGCTTGTGACCTGCATGTTTGTGTGTCCAGTGTTTTGTCCAAAACGTTTTGTAATTTTGGCTGAAGATAGGTTTTGGTCTACAAGGATTATTCAAAATACATGTATGTAAGTAACTAAGACTAAGATATCAAACACCATATAAATATAGTTAAGTAATCTGAAATGCATATTGGTAGACCACTCCAAATCAAATAACCATGCATAAATTCGATAGCTTGTTGCTATTTTCCTAACTTTGGATCATTGAATAATTAGCCTCCGTCTACGATAGCCCTTGGGATTCTCATTACTGTAATTTGGTATCACTCGTCCTATTGTTTTTGTTGTAAGGACATTCCAGGTAATTTCGAATGGGAAAATTACAGTTGCCCTCGATAAGTACATGTACACGTATTTTATTCAATTAAACAACATTTATGAACGTCCCTATATATATGCTTTCCTCCATTATGGTGTTAGCTTGAACACTAACAGTTGTTCTCGAGGAATAATATTAGCTAGTTTTCGGAGCCAACACCAGAGTCATTACAAATATCTCATTTCCGGTGCCCCGTTGTTACCTCTGCCGGATTTCTTGTTGTCAATGCTTACGAGAGTTGTTCAATGTCGCAACAGAATTGGTAACAATATTATAGGAAGTTTCGTAAACATATAGTATGAAGCTTGGTGGTGCTTTGTTTTGTTTATAAGAAATACGTTATTGTATGTAATGGTGTTTGCTTCCATTTGCATCAATTGTCTATCAGTGGCAAGATAATCTCGTTCCACATGTTTCTTGCTTCTTCTACAGCATGTTTAGAAAAATGCGATGATTCTGTTGGATGTGTCTTTTTATTTTATGCTCCCAAATGCTGTAATTCGATTAAGTTATTTCGTAAGTCTTCAGAACTTACGAAATTCGAGCACATGACATCTAGAATCTTACGATGCGTCTAGGAGAATGTACTGAAAATTGCTTCTCGTTTGGCTTTTATCGTTTAATTAACAAAGGAAAGGGATAAAAAACCCACTTTAATTCGATTACACTTCAGTGGTGCAACCGTAGATGTAAATAAAACGCATGCGTCGAGCTTATGTCCATATTGCGAGTATAGGTGGAATGCACGTGTTGACGTCCGTTGTGTGATGGTTGATAAAATCGATGCTCAGTCATTATTGTTAAAGTTTTATTAAGGCAGCCAGCACAGTACTACAATGCTCTTTGTATTTTCATTAGGGGAACCATGATTAACTTCAGATGAAGATAAAAGAATGGCGGATTCAGTCGTTCGGTATAATATACTCAGCTCCGATCTTGTGCGTTGCACGTTTTGATTGGATATCATGGGATGCGGCTACTCGGCCGTTGCCAATTTGGTGCGAAACAAAAGAGGCAAGAAAGAAAAATTCAGACCCGAACAAGGTAAGAATAATTTCTAATTGGAAATTCTTGCACTTGCAATCTTCGTCCAATTATTCAGTGACGATATTGTATCGAATTTTAATATGTAAATGGAAGGTTCTTCCCATTTAAGTTTAATATTACTTGCGATTTAATTTCGAATATGTGGAAGCATGCTCGTGTACGGTAATTGCAATTTAATAGCTTATCAGTAATATATGCCTAATATCAACATAGTTACATTTCGGACGACTAACTCAGTAGTGTATAGCAGCAGAATATTGTCGAGACTTGTCATTGGCAAAGTTTATTTTTTTAATTTACATCAGTGGTATACAGTATACATATTCTTTATTTGTAGTATTTTCTCGAAGGTAATATTATTAGTTGCGCCTGAACGAATTTTGCAGTGAATACTCACTGCGCAACTTCCATTTAAAATACAGTAGATGATCAATTAATCATCATTCGTGAAACATTACAAAACATGCTGTTATATCGTTGTTAATTAAACGGACACGCATGAGTTAATTTCGAAGTGAAATTAAAGTTAATGTCTCAAAGGAATTTTTCTTTGGCATCTAGAAGTAACAATATTTTCTCGCCGATGTTTTATAGGACGAAATGGAATTAATGGTAATTGATATTTAAATTTGATAAGTTAACCCACAGGGATTGGTTAATGCAGTCACTGACTAAGATCATGAAGAAAAATTAAGAGGTGGATTTCTCGAAGGCAGTGAATTTGATCTACGTGTACAGTATACATGTTTATACAGTACATTATACTGATATATTGCTTGCGCATTTAAAGTAACTTTACAAAAAGTTTTAATCCAATAACAAGTAGGCATTATAGGTATAATTGTAGGTGTTTAGAATTGCCACCTTATATTACATGTTTTTGTGTTGTCGCAGAATATTAAAAAAATGGGCATTAAAACATTAAATTTTGCCTGCATTCTTCATGTCTGATTGTACATAACCATCGGACGTTAAATTAATTATACTGTAGTTTGATGCAGATGCATCATGCAGGATTTTATACGAAATGTAGTAAATGGTTCTGACGGATAGATATAAGTATATTCGACAGTTAGTTTACACGCTGATATTGGCTTACATATACGTACAGTAGAACCTCTCTTATATGAACCAGTCTACAAAAACATCACGGTTTATCCATGCCCTAGCTTGGTTTTTGTAAACAAGAGGAATTTTTGCGTTTTTGAATTAATTTTTAATTAGTTTTTCCAAGGTTGAGGCCTGCGCCAGCCAAAAACGCACCGTGTGGTGGGCAGAAGCCACGTGCTGATGGGTTCATATAAGAGAGGTTCTACTGTATTGGAGAAGCCAATATCTAAACTGGAAAAAGAATTTTCACTAAGAACCTTATATGCTGTATTTACCAAAATTCTTAGCTGTAAATGACGTGGGATAAAAAAATGTAGTTTCATCCGATTTATGTTATATTGCATTCAATTTGTATATTACTAAATTGAATTCAGTTGATGGTATTCTATTGCTAACCAACGAGCAGTTTTCGAGTGACCTGCTAATTTTAGTCTCCTTCATTTGGCTGATTATCTCTGCTTTGAAGTGAGAAAATACCAAACTTTGAAATAAACATTCTGCAATGTGAAAATGGCACCTGTTCAGGCTGCTATACCAGTTGAAAGCCTTTGAATAGATAAAAAGAACTGGCTTGAAACTTTACTCTTTAACAATGGTTCCTTTCTATTCTGGTCCAGGACATGATGGTAAATCTACGGATAAGATTCATCATAAAAGTACAACCAGCAATGGTAGGTCGGTTTATGAGTGTTCAAGACACCGTGTGTGGGCTTGCTTTGATGGAAGGCACAATCTGCATGAATGAATAATGGAGCGATCTATAAGGGTTGCATAGGTTTATCTTTTCGTTCACAGAGTTGGGTGAAATTTAACTTAGATAAAATCAAAATGCGGTGCCTGAACATCGTTAAAATTAAAGCAGCTATCACTTGTAACTACAAGTAGTTTATGACGTTAAAAGTACAATAGTTTAAATGTGAGATTGTATATTTTGCTTAATTAAACATTACACTAGTATCCATGTATTTGACATGTTTTGTTTTTCAAATATATAAATTTCTAAAACAATTAACGGTTGTTTTTGTACATCGGGAAATTTCTATTTTTATAGTGGTGGCATTGAATTTAATTCGATGTACAAATTGAGTTGCTGTAATTTTTTTCACAAATATGTGAAGTCTCATCAGGCATTACTGTCTGATTACATTATATTGTGATGTAAATTTAAAACAACGCATGTTTGTGATCGCATTATAGCATGTTTTCAGCATTTTTTAGCGTGTAGAATTTGAATGACTACCCTGTAAGGATGCTCTCAAAAAAATTTTTTGACCAGGACTATACATGTAGCTATACATTGTACATGCAATTTACATATGTGACTTTATCTTTAGATTTTAATTTTCGTTAAAGATGGTATCAATATGCTATATATATGCTTCATAAAATATAAATATTTGAAATACTTTATTCAAGTGATTTTTTTTAATATAATGCATCACGTACCTTGCATTATCCGAATTAAGTTTATCTCCATTATTATGTTCTTTTATGAGTGCTATTTGATTTCTGTTATAATGGTTTTCATTTGTAGTGCGATTAATGCATTTTTACAAAGATAAGGTAACATTTTTGGTAAAGATTAATATTCATGTTATAACGCAGTTTCATTAAGAAAATGTATTATTATTCAGAACTGTAGTGCTACAACTGTTATAGAAGAAGTTGAACTCTTGCATGGCTATAAAGAAATATGGAAAATTAAAAATTCATGCAATTTAATCAATATTGCTGAATAACCCATTCTATCGTTTCTTGGTAATCGTAATTTAGTTATGCAAAGGTATAATTTTCGTTGGAAGTATTATTATGAGGCGATTATTCCATAACGACACGAATTGTTTTAATTTACTATGCAGGCATTTATGCTGATTTATTGATGTCCTTTATTGAGTGTTAATATAAAAAAAAATGCAAACATGAAAATTAATACCACGTGCAAGCGAACGTAGTTTTTTTATGTGTATTATACATTTATATTTGATATTTTTTATACATTTCTATTTTTTGGCATTGTGTGCGAGCTAGAGATATAAATCTGATTGATTTTCATGTTTGCGTGTCCTGTAACCGGTAATTTATTTGGAAACTGGGACATCTCTATTTCTGACGACCGTAATATACTGCAGTAGGGTTCTTTGTCCTCTATCTAATGCACATCAGGAGGAATTCAAATCTGTTGAAACGTAAACACGCGAGAACATTTATTATTAACATGTATAGTGAAAATGCCATAAAATATTTGTTGTCAACAATTTAAGAAAATTTAGATGACTTCAACTATATACTTCTCAACTTATTTGTCAAGAATTAGTTCAACTTAGCATGTCCTCGGCAAATTCTCGGCAAATTGAACGTATTTTAGGTTTTATGTTAATTGCACGGTGCAAATAAAATCTACACGTATTTGTATCTGTTTTCAGTAAAAAATACTGCACACGTTGCCTCAGTGTCAATGATAGTCATTGCCTTGCCCATTGGCATGTTACAAACACAATTGCTTTGTGCATCTTAATTTGGCACTGATTCCGGCTATTGTGAACAACAAGGATGCTGTAATCGTCATAAATATTAATTAACGTACATTACTTATTTCAGTATTTGAAAATGATGTCATAATCGTAAAACCAGAAATCATTCCTGCGTGTAGTGAGTAGTTACCAAATCTAAGTGTTTAGTGTGGTTTAAAAATTTTTAAAGGAGCAATCACGTGTGCTATAATTGTGTTTGAAAAAGATGCACCGCCTGCATACTAAACAATTGGGGTTCCCGTAATGCACTACGGGAACCCCAATTTGAAAGGAGCCACACCTTCCCTTTAACGTTAAAAAGGATAAGTTGTTCTTCTGAATAGTCACATTTAAAAGTTAAAAAACGTGTAAGTCTCACACTTTTCATTTCGATTCATGGAATAAATGTGTTCTCCTTAAATTTGTATAAACCTGCGTTCATAACACGGTTAACACAGTTTTTTTTTTATTCCCTACTGGCTCTAAAAAGAATAAAAACACCATAAAGTCGCTTATGCACCCAAACGTTGCAGCACAGATATCAATACTCTGCCTTGCATGTGGCTAAACATTCGTAGCATCTGTCGCCTTGTATTTACCAAGCAAAGCCTACTATCATGCACTGCTATCATGTAATGGCCTGCACAAGGAAGCGCATGATGTATATGCAACAAATCTATGGATACTCAAAGCTTGAAGCAATATAATCCATCACGACAAAAATCCAATAACGAATATATTTTGAGCGATATGTGTGATAATTCGACGTAGCATTCTCCGACATATTGCTTCATGCGTCCATTAAATTGTAACGTCGTAAATGTGGCTTGGCCGAGCTATTAATGTTAGTCGAATCCTTTAATGGCATTATTTTTGTCGAAAATCTTAGTTTTAATAATAAATGTGGGTAAGATAAATGCAGATTAATTATTTAAGCTAGCTTATTTGGCATAGTCGAAATGAAAAAAAAAAACTAATTTAAGAATTTCGCCGCCTCACTTCATGAAAAAAAATGTATGATACAATTTGCACATTTGTATCATATACAGTATATACATGCACAGTGTACATTCTAAAAAAAATGTGTTCCATCTGCATGTATACTACGTCTAAGGCTAGTAATTTTGACATTTTCCCGTTTATTTCTAAACATGTACAAATGTGGCAATGCACTTGTTCGTGGAAATCAAAACTAATTCAAATTCGCATTACTTTAATTGTTTACACCATGTAGATATGCTGTAATACAGTATATAATAATAATAACAATAAAAAGCTTTATTCCCGAGTGGGAATAGGTATATGTACAGTATGTGTGCAGTATATTTAATTAACATTTGCATAAATGGAAATATAATTGTAAAACGTGTCATGCAGTAATCACAAACGTTTATATTCATAGAGATATAAAACAAGTTTTATCATTTCGGGTGTTTAATTTCCAATGAATGCTATGGTTAAAACTGATATTTTCCCCATCACCTTGAGCTTTTCAAAAAGCTCAAAAATCAGTTAAATAACATTTTAACATACAGTACATGTACATGTATTTGATTTGAAACAGACTGCAACGTGCATGCATATATGAATTTCATTAATTTAAGATTAATCCTCTTATCAATTTGGCCTTCGAATGAATGCTAATCATGATGTCGCATGCATAACATGCATGAACAGTAAGTGTATAGGTATATTGCGTGTAAGCGCGCATGCGCTGTCGCAATACGTCATGATGCTTTCATTATGGCATACCGTGCATGTTTAATTTGCTCGCATGCCTCAAAGTAATTCTTCGTTATGCTGTACTATTGTTGTTCGACAAGCATATAATAACGAGTAATTCTTCGTCAATTGGATCTGCCCTAATTCTATTGTGTGGTCCAATCCTACGGTGATAATGTCCTATGCGCCTTTGAATGATGTTATACCAAAATTCACGCTTTCGGTTAATTGAAAAAGATTGAAGGTGTTTTCAGCTGGTAATGCATATCGATTTACGCGGCGGGAATTATGCTATAGCATCGCTATAATAGGGTAGCCTAACACATTGATTATTCAGATTAAAAATCCAATTTGAAGAATTTAATTTACTTTGCCTAATCATTGTTTCTAGATTGTTCACTTAATAGGAGAGGTTAACAGTAGAAATAATATACAATTTTCCCGTAGTTATATTGTTTCTCGGCCTTCAGATTACGATTATTCGCATCGAAAATTTGGAGATGCGCGCTTGTCATCTAATCAGTGGTCAAGCATGTATAAACTTAAATTAACAATAATTTCGTCCATTTCAATAAGATGCATACTGTATATAGTTTGGTAAATCCTCATGTTAATTCATCAGTATGTCGAATTTAAAAAAATGTACATTATTCAGTATAGATGAGCACCTTGTTTTCAACTACCTTAACATGTATTTTTAAAGATATCACTAAGTCATCCACATGACCACAATATTTATTTTTGGGCAGCTGACTGGCTAGCATGCATGTGTCGATGTGATTTTCAAAATTGTGAGTTCATCAAATAATCTCACATTTATTTACATAATATACATGTATACATGTACAGTAGTCCTGCTAAATAGGCCTACTACATGAATTTTGTAAGTATTGCATGTCCACAACAAGGATATAATAAAAGATAGTTGTGTGCTCTGAAAGTTGTTATACGTTTATACATGTCCGTTTGCTAAATTATGTTAATGTTTATATACGATTATATACGATTCCTATCAGACAAAATCTCCAGGAGTGCAAAACGATTTACAATTTCAAAATACACTGCTTGCTTGCGTTTATATACTTTTCTACTTACAGCTTGACGCGTTTTAGAAACGACAATAAAACCTATTGAGCCCAATATTTCCTCTTTAATAGCTTTTTTCTAAAGCAAAAAAAAGCGGTTTTATATTCCTTTATTTCGCATAAATCGTCTTACATGTATTTTAACTTACGAGGTAGACTTTCGTGCATGTGCATTGTCTAAACTGGGACCCCACACGTTTTATTTGAAATATACGGCAAAGGAAATAGACATACGAAAACCTGATTAAAGATAAAACTTGAAAAGTATGAAAAAACCATGTTTGAATGATAAATCTGTTATGAATAATGGAAGCGTGGAGAAAACGAATCTCTGAAGATCAACATCACTGTGTGTGCATGTAAATCCATGCGTCATATTCTTAACAAAAGTTGTCAGTGGAATTCGCACTATGTCCGCTTTGCATATTACACTGAACGCTCGTACACTGTCTTGTTTGAATAACACTATTTTTGTATATCAATCATGGTTTTCAAAGTGAGTGATTCAGAGAATTTTCCTTCAAAGCAGTTTCGAGTCTATTGCATCTCTTAAGTCTGATTAATAATTAATTTCTGGAACATATACTGTACCAGAAATTCTGACAAATCTGGTAATACCAGCTGACAAAAAGGGTTTAGAAAAGCAGAGATGTTGAGACAAACAACAAATAATTCCTACAATTGACATGTCTTCTTCAAATTTTCAATGTTTTTGGATTAGCTCTTCGGGCTGCCGTACTAATACAACAATGGTACAGAAGGCATATGGCAAGAATGGAAGCGAGGCAAAGATGCACTTGGTCGATATTTCAGAGCTTGGAGTATGTTGGAGAGCAAGACCAACTTAAGGTAATTCATCAACAACAAGTTTATAAATAAACTCAGTTCGACCACAATTAAATTAATATAAAAATATGTATAGATATACTGTACAATATTTAAAAATAGATTTATTATAAAAGTCATGTGTGACTGATTATGATATTTTACTAATAATGTCAAGATCTTAAACTGAAAACGCATATTTTATTACGGTAGTGATTGCGGCAATTGTTAAGAAATGCAAATACAAAAATTTCTTAAGCATATTTTTTTTTGTTAAAAATCTGGACAGTAAATAGTTTGTATCAGTGAACATACATCAATAATTTCAAAACTGTTTTCATTTTCAATGGTCCTGTTCCTATTTTAGAAGAATATTAATGCAAATTACTGTAGAATTATTACTGTAACAATATACCGTACATGCACAGGCACTGATTTCAATGCAATATAGGTAAAGGTGAAACACCTAAATGTGTTCATTTATTTTAATATTCATCGTAACGACGCCATTTCTTTTTTTCAGCTTTATAACTTTTTCAACAATATGATTACCCACTTACCAGATATGAAACCTAAATTATTGGACATGTTAAATAACTCACCTGGGCACACATCTAATAACCCTGGTAAGATAAAATACAATACATATAAGCTTTTGTTTAAAGAGTCAAACCGAACACTTGGTTCGGTATATTATTAATATTATACCCGGTAAATAAACTGTGGTTATTTTGCGAAAATTATCGAAATATAATTAACTGCAAGTAGGCTACGTTATTTAGAATTTACGACTTGCAAAGTTGGCTTTACAATCTGTATAGATCAACGGTTTTTTTTACGCGTTGTTCTATTTCTGTACTATTTCGACATTATTACGACATAATTGCAGCGTACACTATGTGCATATAGCTTCTATATACAATTCGTCACCTTCGAGCTGAGGCGTCATAAATAAAATATAACGATGAATAAAATGAAACCTATGCGTGACAATTTGCGCGGATATTTTGGAACTAGAAACTGTAGTTATCCCGTGGCAATTTCCTCATTCTATATTGGTATGTTAATGCTCTTTGTTAAGTGCTTATTAGGATATCATCTATTCTTCGGCTACAATTAAAAAAGAAATCTAAACTTTTATGATAGTGATTATGATGCTACCGCGATACCCAGGAGTGGTTTGTCTTAAATTAATAGCTCATTTATGGCACCCTCGTGTGTCTGCATCCTCAGACAGATTTCCTGATTAAAACTTGCCTTTTAAATCCCAACGCTATATTTGAAAGATTTCGACTTTCTTTGCTTTAATTAATATATTTTAATTGAAACGGAATAGAAATGTTATGTGCAATATTATTTATTTTTACCTTTTATATACCTGTAGAATGCGCTGGATTGTGCTAAAAATACAAGGAAGTTACTTCATAATGGTTATACAAATTTTTGGAAGGTTTAACTTTTCACATTTAACTATTTTTTCAAAATAATATTGATTAATCGATAGTAATTAACATAATTGAATTCGTTGCCATAAATTACGGTAAAGTGGAGTACAATTCCAAATTCCTTGCAGTGGTAATGAGCTATTAAGTGATGGCCTTAATAGACGAGAGTATTTGAGGCAGCGTATTTATAACGAAATACGGATAATTATTTTCCTCACGTTTAACGCATGGATAAACGCATAAAAACACTTCTCATGTTCACGACAATTTGCTTATTCTAAAACAGATGTCAATTTTAAAGTAACCCGGAATTAAAGTAATAAGCTATTCTGATTTCCTGTATAATGCACATATATTTTTTGACTACAGTTTAAATCGATATAAGGCCGGCCATTTTCTCTCTGAACTGCATCATTTAATATTTTATAGCGGAAGAAGAAAAGCTTTTAAATTCCACGGACCCTTCGCTGATAGACATTGAATCAAGCTATAAAGGTCCACATGTAAATACCCCACTCACGCGTCAAGATCTAGATGTTATTCTACAAGCATTTAAAACGAAAAAGGTAAATTGTATTACTGCCGTATAGCTAGTGCCGTTGTTGCTGCATCTTTGTTAATTCTATATTGTTGTCTTGAACGTTAAGTATTTTTTTAAACCAAGAATTTCATTTAGATTGTATGCTACTTTCAGTTCCAGATGCATACTGTATATTATACGCATTTTAATAATTACATGTAAACGCGTGTTTGTTTTTAATACACGAATTTCCCGTGGGTATTTCATATGTTTTTTCGAAATATTTTCTCTCATAAAAGTACACATAAAAGTAAACATATAAATGTAATTGAAATAAATCTTTTTCGTGATAAGCAGTGTGTCGACCAGCTTCGAAACACGACAACTAGACTAGCGTGTCTGGACAAGTCCTTACCCATTTACAATATAATGTCACAGTGAATGTCACAGAATTGGGAATCTGCTGAGTCTGTGAGGCTATGAATTCGGTTGCCCAAGTGGAAATTATGTACATGAACATGTGGATAATATTAAATGTTTTGATGGCATGACAGCATTATTTTAAAACGTCTGCTTATTAATCTTATAAGGAATTTAACGCATATCCACAGTAGCCTATATGAAAGACCAGTATGGTTACTCCGTCCACGTTTACCTAGCGATGAACTCGCAGCGCCACACGGTGACAGTGATTTAGACATCCTTTCGATAATCGTATATATCGTATCGGGGCCACCCATATGTCGTATTGTTTTTTGTCTATCACTATCGATAGACTGATTGCTATATTCTGAGTTAATGGGCACTATTATGCTATACCCTGTGGGTATCTGAATAATACGAAATTTACGGAATATGATCCATACGATCGCATCATATCGCGTTTTTCCTAATACACTGACGTGTGGCATGCTTTAGTCGTTCTCGCCGTCTGAACATCAAACGTGACGACACGGAGTGGCCATGCTGGTCTTTCGTATACTGTGCGCATATCGTACCAACAATCTATTTTCATAGAAATTCACCATTTCGTCATTCCACATACATGTACAGCATGTGTATCTTTTGTTCTCAAGGTACTTCATGCCAAGTACGTCCTTCAGGTGTTACATGAAGCCCGGGAATTCTTACGGCGCTTACCAAATATTCATCAAGCTAGCACTGCCCTGCCTGGCCAAATTACCGTGTGCGGTGACCTACACGGAAAATTAGATGATTTATACGTTATTTTCTATAAGGTAAATCGGTTAAATATTAAAATCCATGTACATGTATGTGAACGTACATCATGGATGATCTCTTTTATGTTAGTTTTTGTATAAACTGTATAGTTAAGGTAACTGCATGGGCGACTTAATGTAACTTGCAAGGTAACTTCAAGCAAAGTGTTAACTAATCATGCTATTGTAATTTCAAATATTTTCAGAATGGACTGCCAAGTTGTAATAATCCGTATGTCTTTAATGGAGATTTCGTCGATCGTGGCAAATATTCGGTAGAAGTCTTTCTAGTGTTGCTAATATGTATGATAGTGACCCCTGGAGGTGTTTATCTTAATCGTGGAAACCATGAAGATCACGTCATGAATCTAAGGTAAGGTCCATTTTTCATTAAAAATACACTGTATAATGTGCATTAGCGTTGTCAACATGCCTATTTTACCCATGAGATGTCAACGTTATTGATAAAAAAAAGCCTGCGGTTAATTGAATTAATGCATGACTCTTGTTGGAATATCTAAAAAGGTCAAGCTGCTTCATTTTTGCCTGCAGAGACGTTGCGAAATTCGCTTCAACTTAAAAAAGGAGCCTTTCATACACTTTTAAGAGATTCATTAGCGCCACGCTCATCCAAATACAGTATCTGCTTCGTAAGCTGCATGGTTTTCAATTTATCGTTAATTTTCTTCTTCGAAAAAAGCGCGTAGGAAAAGACTAGATCACTGCTTAACCTTCTCCTGATTTATGACAGATATTAATGGCATAGTAAAGCATAACTAAATTTTCTTAAAAGTATATAAGCGGAAATTATAAGAATGTCAACCGACCGTAACAGTGTGAAATTGAATATACAGGTACTTTAATACTCTGCACATACATGCTTACTGTATATGCAGTGATGAAAATTTGGAGATCGTATTTCGTGATCTTTGGGTAATCCCGTTTCCCTGTTCTGATTTCGATGAATATAGTTTTTTAGTTATTTCTAAATGAAAATTCCCCAGTGGATGGATGCACTATACTTAAAATATGCAGGGAATCTGTTTTAGGCGTACATGCATATTTACAATTGCACATGTATAACGTCAAGAAATGATCTTCCTAGCATCTATGCTCGTCATAAAGATGTACATTGTGTTCTTCCATGCATAACCAAAATGGTTTCGTAATTTTGATGATGTCATTTGCCTTTCTGATAGGAATATCGATGATGTCACTGTCTGTAAATCATGAATTTTCCATGGGTATTCGCTGATATAATGAAAAGGTTTTTTTTGTTTTTCAATTACTGATCGATTCAGCCAGGGTCGTATGTGAAATCGCGACGATGATACATTAATATACATGTACAAGCTTATACTTGTATATGCATGTACACGGTATCTGCATACATGTATACAGTATAATTGGACATGTAGTAGAAGGGCTTTATTGAATTTAATTTCTGTACAGTAATGAAATTAAAACAAAATATACATTATCAGAGACTTTAATATGCATATATATTTTAAAACGCCTTATATTCGAGGTAATGCGTAAATGGCAGCAAAATATATACTTGTGGTAATTTGTGGCTGAAAAATTGGATAACCGAGTCATTTGAAATGGCGCAATAGTCTGCATTATTGCTATTGCCTTTCTAACGATTTGTTTACTTGCATGTATACTGTCTGTCAAAGCATGCATGCGTAAGGAATGTTCCTTGACAGGAACTTCTTTTGAAAATGCGTAATTTAGTATTTATCTTATTGATGTTGGATTGCACCATTAGTATTTCTAGTGGAATTCGGGTCGTATGGGCAGGTTGCTGCACATCACAGCATTTTTCAGATCAAATGTAATGGTGTTTCCTCCTTCTTCCCTGGAGCCATGAAATCCTAGACATCCAGCTTTTGTGCAGCTCAAATTATATCCATTTTGAGCATCTCCCAAACATCTGTAAATACAAAAATGCATCAATTTGTTACCATTCCGTTGATATGTGACAGGGAATAAGTGGCTTTGACAAGCACGATTGTTAGATTTCCGTTTTTACATGTACAGAGCTTACCGACAATAGTCATCACGTCCATCCCCATCTTCATCTCTCATGTACCAAGTACCGGAAATCCCCATGGGAAAATTGGTAGTCGCCGAATTGTAATTTGTGTCCATTTCTCCATGTGTCCCTGCCAATACGCAAGAGAGCCAAATGTTCGGACTCTCGCCCACAACACTATACGTAGAAATAAGTTTACAAGTCTTCTTATTTAAATTTGCATTCACCCCAAATAGGAAGCTGATATAGGATGTACAGCTTACATGTACATGTATTCAAGGCTATAGGTACCTTCGATCATTTTTATTTTTGGAATGGCCTAATCAAATTCGGTTGGGCCCATTTTGACCTGTTCTCGAAGTTACAAATATTTTTACCCAAATAATGTTCTTACCGACAGAAATCGTTGGCAGCTCCTTGTGCTTGCACGTCAGCCCAACCGTGAAAATATCCTTGATGACCCACATCCCATATGTCGTATCGTCTTGCTTTGGGTCCGCAAATATTTGTCGTTGCATCGTGCTTCATGCAAACCACGGTTTGATCTAATAGACAGATCAGATTTCGGATAATATAATGGTTTAGAATAAACAATGGAGATCTTTTGTCCACATTTTTATCAGCGGGGAAATTAAAATTAGTTGGGTCTCAATAAAGCCAGCATGTTTGCGCATAAACAATTTTGACGATAAATGAATACGACTCTGCACTTGAATATTCCCAGAGGATTATGCACATCATACAAAACTGTTACTAAAAAAATTGACACTTTTTTGTTTTTCTTCATCAGTTATTTATAAAAAAAATATATTGACGACGCTTTTGGCAACTACTTAAATGAAATACATGTATTAAACGTAACAAAGTGCGCACTCACGGATTCAAATAAAATGAATCGCAAATACTGAGAAAAAACAAAATAAAACATTGAAAATATTCAAGTCATTGTGTGTGATATGCACCTACGGTAAATTAAGTAGTTTGGATTGAAAAGGCTTTGAAACGTAAACGTGCCGTGCTGTGCTGCATTTTTGAAGTCGCATATATGCCATTGCATCATCATACTATTTTTAATAATAAAAAACTACGTAGAACGCCCTTTCCAATTTATAACGCCAGCTCGGGATTAAATAATAATAATACAAAGTAGAACAAAACAATTCTGCACCTCATCATTTTGTTTCCATTCTTGTTAGTGCATTTTGTAGAAAAAAAAAAGATATAAAAGCTGACTAGAGCCAAACTATGACGTTATGCTGTTATAAATGGCCCATAACGATGCACTCTTAAATTATCTTGGCATCAGACTTTAACGGTTTCAAAACCGCCTGCATTCGAGCCAAAAATGTCAGCGAACAAGGCATTTACGCCAAAAAATAATTCTCTCTATAGTCATTTTTTACGATTTTTGATCTAAAAATGTAATATGAATTGATATATATATATAGTAGGTACATATACATTCATATGCTCCTCAGTAAAATATATTATGTGCAACGTATGATTTAGATTGTATCATTCAGAAATATAATGAATTAGGACAATATAAATGTAAGAGATAAATAATCACCTGTGAGAATACCATATGTTGGAAAGAAGTTGCTCATTGATAAAATAAATAATCCTAAGCAGATACGAGCAAACATGTTTCATCGACAATGTCGTGCATACATGCAACCTTGCTCTCTTTCATTAAGGAAGATGAAATATTTTCCCTTTTGATGTTTTCCAATTTTCATGTTTCTCTTTTCTTGCTTGACGGAACTGATGATTCGTTGGCAGGATTTCCTAAATTTAGATGTTTTCGATATGCTCCGAGAAAATTATTGCGTGCATCGGAAATGAAACATGTTTGACATACTGTGAGAAAGTTCTTGGAAAAATGGAAAAAAAAATGATTGTGTAGGAGCTGTGTAGATTTTTTTTAAATTTCACGTGTACTGTATATTATTTATGGTAAATTCTACGCCTGTTTGGGTTTGTATTTAATGCATAATTAATCAAAAAATAGTTTATAAGAATGCGCATTAGGCCATGAAAATACATTTTTAGAAATAAATATATATTTTAGCATTGCGCTGCTCTTATGTAGAGATTTTATGACAAATTTTTAAAAATGGTATACTCTAATATTATGCAAATATGCAATGAACATTTTTGTCAAATATAACATTCTTCAAAAAATGCTAAGAAATATATTTGTAAGAAACATGGAATTTCTATAGTTAATTCTGAAAATACATGTATCGTGCGTGTATTCTGTGGTGAAACTGTAATGCATGTACTATATACTATGTGTCATAATACACTGTGATATATTAGGTGCAATGTAAATTGTAATAAATATTTTTATGAAAAGTTATCGTGAAACAAGCATATTCAAATTAATATTGCTATTTACGTGTAATCTATACATTTTACAATAAATTTTTCTGGATAAGTTTTCATTATGCACAATTTGCATAAATTTCTATATACTGTCAAACCTTAACGCCTTGTCGAACACCTCCAGTTTCTTCAAAGTTTATCCAACGCATTCCTGGACCGGTGCAATAACTGCATTTTTTTAATAACGAAGCAATTGCCTGTTAATTTCCTAATCTTCATTTTGTAGAATTCTCTATGGCGTTGCATGCACGCACGTAACCCACCTGTTGCACGATTTCGAGGTTGTGCCACTTAGATTTTTGTCCCACGTTATAACGTACTGTATTCCTGCACCTGTACTTAATATTGGCGCTAAAATGATTTTTTTATATATATTTACGATAATAATAAAAAAGGCAATTTTGTTCATTAATTTTGAACGTAGGTACATGTACGTACAATGTGATAGCAAGTCCAATCCAATGAAAAATGAAAAAATAACTAACACGATCGCTTCCTTTTATTATCATGGTAAAAATAAAAAATGCATTTCCATCACCAATATTAAGTCCAGTAATAATATAGTAATATAGGAAACTTAAAGTAGACGAACTTTCCGGAGTTTTAATGAGTATAGTATGACCAGCCATTTTAATAAATTAGTTTAATGTACAATCGTACGGTAGAATTAACTGGAACTCTAAGAAAATTGCCACATTTTGAATAACATCTGAAAGTTTTGCTGAGCTTTTTCAACAATTTACTCGAAATTTTCTCATCGAACGTAGTTTGAAATTTTTGTTTGTTCCATGAAATGTTGCAAACATCCCGAACTTAAGAAAACCATGCTGTATTGATTTGGTATTGAAAGATATCTCATTTACAGCAAATCAATTGAGATCATATAGAGGAACCCTCCATTCAATGCCGAATTCTGGTCGAACAATTTTATGATTGCATGATTGGCTTCCTGGGATGTCAAACGCATTTGACTTTCCTCCTTCTGCAGAAGAACCAGAGAATCCACGAATTCCTGCTTTGGTGCAAGTCACCTTATATCCGTTTCCATTATCGTTTTTCACGCACCTTAATGCATTTGAAAAATAAGCTTCTTATAATCTGACTTGTTTTCCATTAGATAATGATACATACATAATTTGCAATACCTGCAATAATCATCTTTGCCATCTTTATCCTCATCTCTCATGTACCAAGTTTCATTCAATCCTATATCAAATTTTGATTTCGATGATTCGTAGTTGGTGTCGGATTCTCCTTGAGTCCCAGCCAGAGCGCAAGCTAACCATATATTGTTCTTGGAACGAACTATTCTGTAACAACATGCATTGTCGTTATTTTTTCGATTGCAAAGGTATTTGAGATAAAAGGTGAAGAATATTTACAAATAGAAATACAAATACTTATTTCATGTGATGAAAATGTTACATACACTGTAAGTCATTAAAATGACAAATAATGTCATGAAATATAAAAAACGTCGTAATTGTTGAATCACCCTGCCAACGTTCTGTTTTCTAACATGCTGTTCTTTCGGTTTATTGATTTGTTTGGGTGAAATGGAAACCAGTGCTAATTGTGAGTAAGGGAAAATACCAAGGAGATGAAAAGTAATTGAATGAATTTACTCAAGAAGTAATTGGGAAACAAGCCGACATCAAAAGGATTCGATTCTAGCGCTGTCATCCTGGATATTCAGTGCTTAAGTTAGGAAATTTAAAATATTATTGAAATAACCAAGACTGTTTATCAGGGTCCAATCAGGGATGCTAGTTTTCGGAGGTTTTGATGTACGAGCTCATAGCTTGCCAAATAACTTCCATAATATGACTATTCGCTTGAACAATTTACCTGCAGTAGTCGTTCGAATATCCTAATCCTTGGACGTCTACCCAACCGTGGAAATATGGATCGCCTAAACCGAAGTTTGAGACGTCATAACGTCTTTGTTTAAGTTGACAAATATTTTTCAATGGTAATGTTGTCTTTAAACACATCACAGTGTTGGCATCTGAAATTATAAAAATTGTTCAGACATTAGCGTTGTTGGAAAGGATTTGGTTGCTTTATGATTTTTAGCAATTAACTGCATGTTTACTTTACTAACACGCCCCTATTTTTTGGACGTTAACAATGGGTGACAAAGTATCGTCATTTTTCCGAAGTATCCCACACAATTGATAAGAAAGAAAATATGCATGTAATTGAAAGGCTAGACTTACTTGTATTAGATGTGGCAATTAACATCCTGAGACTTGTTAGAGCAAAGAATATCCCGGTGAAATTTAATATTGGTATTTTCATCTTACTCTCTGGACTTACATGTATGTATTCGCCAGAGGGTAATAATGCCGTAGAAATTCCGACCCATTTTGCGTTAAAATCATGCTTCTGGGTTTATCGCAATCGCGTTTCCTACAGGAAACATTAAAGCAACGCACGCCTGATGTACTGGAGAAATTAGTGATTTAATTTATTTAAATCCGCCTCTGAGGGTAGGCGACAGGAAGACGAAAAGCATACACATCAAATAAGATTTGTTGCAATATCATTTGAAAACAAGCGTATAATTGGTGCTACATGGATAATTCGTATTTTAACAAAAATGTAGCAGTCAGGTTCGAATTAATTATTTATGCTAAATTTAATTATGGATAAGAGACGTTAAGTCATGCTTAATGACTGTTCGATCACTCAAGTTTTAGTAGCATGTGCGTAATACCGGTTTTCCTGTCTGTGGAAACTATTTTTTACTAATTTTTAAATGCACTGTAAACTGTATAGCAGCATGATGAAAAATAGGTCAAATCGAATAAAGAGTACGTAAATGTAAAATTGGCTAGAAATACTGAATTATCATCATATGGCACATCCAAATTCCGAAGGAACGCAATTCAAAACTTGTCAATTTCGAAAGGGCTAACCAACAGTATTGTCACTTACTCACTTTATTTCTCAAAGCATTAAAATTTGCTTTATCTCAAGATGAAAAGTGTTGAACTGTTAACTTCTGAACCGGGGATGTGACACGTTGTTATTTGATTTGAAAGCTGATTGTTGAAGTTCATGAATAGTTAATGTTCATTTACCAATAAAAAGTTAACATAGATGAGTTCAAAAATAATTATATTTATTTCAATGATTATCATCGCTTAATCTTTCGATGATATATCGGCATTTTCATTTGTATAAAAGCTTATAGTATACATCCAGACACCATGATTCGAAAATTGCATTTCTATTGGAAAATTAAACTCGAATTTAATCGAAATTGTGTTAAAGGTTATCTTATCGTATTTGATGTTTCTATCACATGTCTTTATGTTAATCTACCCATTGAATAAATGAGGATACGCTGGTATTTTATGTTCAACCCCGAATTCAGGATGAAGCTTCTTGTTTTGACAATCAACGAATAAAGGCAAATCAAATGAATTTGTCTCTCCTCCTTCTTCAATCGATCCTGAGAAACCACGAATTCCTGCTTTGGTGCAAGTCATTTTATACCCATTTTTATCATCCTTCGTCACGCATCTGTGAAGAATACGCGTTTAAAACTTGCAGTCAAATTTAAAAAATAATGACAGATAATGACAAAATTTCGATACATGCATTTACCTGCAGTAATCATCCCTACCATCTCCATCTTCATCTTTCATGTACCACGTGTCCGGGCGCCCCACGTCAAAATTTATCTGCGATGAATTGTAGTTAGTTTCAGATTGTCCATGAGTACCAGCTAGGGCACAAGACAACCACAGCTTTGGAGCTGTACCTACAATTCTGTAAATAATTTCCAGTTAGATTAATTTTAGATCATATTTCTAGAACTATAGGGCTACGTATTGTATGAACTTAAAATAATGGACTGAATAAACCGACGTTTTTAGCATATACTGTAGACATTGAAATGAAATGTTGCTCCGTTTCTGATTGGTTTCAAGTCAAAATAAGATCAAAAATAGTGGACAAATTCAAGATTAAAATACACACTAGGCTTCCTAATAACATTTAGGACATCAATAGTCAGCAATAACGTGCGTGTTGGACCTTCATAATTATTACTAAACTGGTAAAATTGCATTTAGATACATGTATTTAACTGTCTCATTACGTAACCTCACCTGCAGTAATCATTGGACGCTCCTTGTCCTTGTACGTCAACCCAACTATGAAAAAACTGGACTCCTGTTCCAAGATTTGACACATCATAACGTCTACGTTTTGGCGGACAAAGGTTTTCTAGCGGTAATCTTGGCTTAAAACAGAGCACGTTATTGGAATCTATAATTAAAAATTACTTCAATCACAACATTTACAATTATTATAATTGTTACTAATATTACTTTATAGCATTTACGAGTGCGCAACTAGCAATGTCATCATCTGGTAATATTCATGAACATCCAATTTGTTTTTGTATTTGACACGGTCGGTGTTAACAATTACGGAACATAATTTACCTGTTAAAGATATGGTAGATACAGATATGAAGCCTATAATTATGTGGAATGCCGCGATCGAAAACAAAAACGCATCCATTTTCGTGGAATAATTTAAATGATTCGATGCTTGCTGTATGCAATCATTTTTATGAAGGATGCAGATCACGTGTTTACGAAACCAGTCAACATGCACTTCCGCTTGACAGAGATGCGAGGATATTGATCGCGGATTTGCGGAAAAAATGACGTAAAATACTTCGGGGAATTTCAAAATAAATTCCAATTCAACGCTATTTTCAATTGCTTTTAATAACTTTAATGAAAAAGAATCTCAATATTTAGTAACAAGCCGCCGCCATCGCCATGAACCAATTTATTCGAAACTACAGATTTCTTCCAAATACTGGAATGAGTCCATCCGTGCCCGAGCCAATTAATATATTTCAAAACCGTTGCCGTAGGACATCTTTTACGGAAATCCTGCCACTCTTCCAAATTCTGGATGCACAACACGGTCTTTGCAGTTTAATTGTCCCGTAGGGGTAAAGGTCTTGGAGTTACCACCTTGAGCTTTAGAGCCAAAAAATCCATTCTTTCCTGCTGTTGTGCAGATAACTTTATATCCAATTTCATCATTCCCTAAGCACCTGAAAAACAACGATTGATATACGAACAAAAGTAATTGTCGTAAATCCTATCACGCTCAATAATTTAAATATACGGTATGTAAATAAGTTCCCAATCCATGAAAGCTTAGCATATAGGAAAAGAGGAGTATTTCTGCTTTTATTCGCGTGCCTATTCTCAAACATGTCGCGTGGATTAGCTTTTATTTCCATTGCATTTCATACTTTCTACTTACTTTCTACTAGCTTACTACTTAGGAATAAACGACTCTGCTTCAAAATATAAGATTTATGTTAGCTTGTAAAATTCATTATATTTAGGATGGTACAGAATAGAGAGTTACTCCATTTTTATTCTTTCCTGTCATAGTTACGTAAATTCTGTTTGTGAGGTTAAATTGTAAGTCATGTGTTCTCTGTCCAATGATGTTGCTACGTTTAACCTACCACAATTGTTTCACGGAAACGTGAGCTCCTACCTTTTTTACCGTACCACGTAGGGCAAAATGTCAAATTAGGAAAACTTAAAAAGGAAGAGAATGGTATATTTGCATGAAGTCAGCCGCTTTTATCTTCATTGGCAATTATTTCATGTTGTTATAATATTGTTAAAAACAGGGCAAAAACCTAATGGGCGCTGGGCAGTGAAGCGACCTACACGTATTGCAGTGCACCAGTGTGCTGCAGCGCAGATAGCATTAAATGCCCCTGTTTTCAAAACATTGTTACAACTTCAAATAATTGCCAATAAAGATAAGTGGTTGACTTCATGCAAACATACCATTCTCGTCTCTCCTGATTTGACATTTTGTCCTACGTTTTACTGTAAAAACGTTTGAGCACACGTTTCCGTGAAACAATTGTCGTAGGTCAAATTTAACAACTTCATTGGATAGAGCACACGTGACTTCCTATTTAACCGCACAAGCAGAATTTACATAACTATAACAGAATTCTGTTCCACCCTGTAGATTCACAATACTTATGTTATTTTATGTGATGTGACATTCCTAAACATTTTCAACAAAGCGTATTATGGTCTGTTAATTAATTCTGAGTTTAAAGACTTTACCTGCAGTAGTCATCTCTGCCATCACCATCTTCGTCTCTCATATACCAGGTTCCAGAATGGCCAATTTCAAAATTTTCTTGATCAGAAAGGTAATTATATTCACTTTGTCCGTAGGTGCCGCCTAAAGCACAGGCCAAGTAAATCTTCGGTGCGTTACCTACCATCCTATTAGATAGAAGCCCAAAAAAATTTAAAGCAAATGAAATTTAAATCAGGAAAAATACTGTGTTAGATTGAATTAGGTGTTAACTAACCTGCAGTAATCATTAGCTGCACCTTGTCCTTGCACATCTACCCAACCGTGAAAGTAATGGAAATGTCCCAAATCGGTTATATCGTATCTTCTCTTCAGATACCCGACACAAGAATTGGGCATACCTATTCGAATATTACATTATAAGTTTAAAATAATTGTCAAGCTGTGTTCGTTATTTCTGCGTATTCCATTGCTCTGACTTACCTCGAACCGAGACAACGTTAGAAAAATAAAAAATTGCTATGCAGGCGCAAATAATCCAAGGAAACATGGCCAATGTTGTACGTCTAGTGTTGATGTGATTGACACCTAAACCTGTCCTTGCTGTAGACTACCACTCATCACATTTATTCATAACTATTTATACAACTAGACGAAGGAAAAACCCGGCGTGTAAAAGATACTGTAAACTTGTAACGTCAGCATTTATCGAAAGGTCAATAACAGCTTCTTAAAAATAACAAGAATGGCAAGTCAAGTTTCTTGGAAGCAAGGAAATTAGATGTAAGCCTCTTCTCTGTCGCAATGAAGTTTTAATTTCATCTAAGTACGTGGTACAAGTATTGATTTTTTTCAGAGGGGAGATTATTTTCCCATTAACATTTGCTTATTACGAAGGGGGAAATCCCTCGGCTCTGCCAAACTCTGGACTTTGGTCTTCACAAATAAAAGTAAATGGAATAAAGTTCATTCGGCTTGGTAGAATATACTATATTTTGGAAAAACCTGCATACGTAGTTACGTAGAAAAATGTGTACAGATTTATATTTCATGTCAATAATGGGGAACACGACTCATTGGTCTAAAAACATACATGTTGTAGCTCCAATGACATCCACGTCCGACATTGTTTTGGAAATGTAAAAAGGGTCCACCAGCTATACATTGCATACAATGTATAGCTGGTGGACCCTTATTAACTGCCATGGAAGTTAAAGCAAAACATTTCATAAAATAGTTTGGGAAGTTTATGGACTCAATAACAGTATAAGGGCGGGCAATTATGTGGAAAAAGTTGAATCAAATAAAACTGACCTGCAGTAGTCATCTCTGCTATCATTATATTCGTCCTTCATGTACCAAGCTCCAGGATATCCAATTTCGAAGTTTGTTTTAGCTGAATTATAATTAGTTTCTGATTGTCCATAGGTACCAGCCAGTGCACACGATAGAAATATCGTTGGAGCTATACCAACAAGTCTATTTCCGATACGTTACGATTAAATAAAAAATATTTAACACGTACTGTACATTAAAAAGGCTTAATAACTTCATTGAAACGTGTATACAAGTAATGGCATACCTGCAATAGTCATTTTCAGCCCCTTGTCCCTGCACATCAACCCATCCGTGAAAATACTGTTCATAACCCAAGTCATTTAATGTATATCATATCTTCTGCTTAGGATGGTTTTGCTCTCACCTTAATATATGTACAGTGTATATCAGAGTTTTTACGTACAGTTATTGAAACTAATTTTAATACTGTCATAGAATATACAAATTTTCTAAAAATAATTGTTATTACAAACTTACTTCGTTTCCAATAAATAAACATAAATAATAGAAATAGAATTATTTTCGAAAAACATTTATTTTCTGGCATGCTCTCTGTAATTGCGAACTGCATGTGTATATTCTCCGACATCCGGTTGTTTTTAAAGCAGCGATTTATGATTTATCGTCCTTTTATACTTAAAGGTCCTTAACCCTTTATTCAGTTTTCTTTAGAAGGAACTTGTGATCAAGTTAGTGACGGATTCTTAGGAATGAAGTTTTCATATTACAAGTACTTGCAACATTGATTGAAGTTCACCACGTGTCACTGTCTTACGAAAATTATTTTGACCTTTGGGATATGATTGCCTGGTCATTTACGTGCACGAATTCAACCGGCCTGCTTTTAGGGCAGAGGACGACGATTTGGAGAGCAATTCACCCTAGCTACCCCATTTATTGGGTTATTACAAGCTAGTTTTCAATGGTGAAAATTGCTAAAAATTCATAACATTTACATGTACTTTGACCAGGTGCTATAACCAATTACTACATTGTAAATAGTTTACTTCAGTTAAAAATGCGCAGATTCAACGAAAGATGTAATTTACTGTAATTTTCACTGTACTTTCATTTAACCCACTTTTATGGTTTCATTACTAAGGTTTTTGTTTTTGATATATTGATGATTACTGCATAATTAAGTCGAAAAATGTCTATAACAATTTATCTTTTTTTTTAAATGTATGTAAACTTTGAAAGCATGTGTGCACAATAGCATGATATGCAGTGCATGTACATAGATGAAACATTTTGGACTTGAAATACGTTGGTTTGCACACGTCCTCTTATTAAAGCCATTTTAACTGCTGCCAAACTGTTTTTAAAATGTACTTAATTGTTATCGAATATAAATGCATGCATCGATGCATAATATCCAGCTATTTGAAAAAAGTTCATAGCAGAATTTTTTACACTATAGAAGAAAAAGATTTCATAGAAAGTGAAAAACTCTTTGCTTGAAATTAAATTCATAAAACTTATTAGTTATAAAAGACGAAAAATCCTTACATATTGATCAGTTAAATATTTTATTTCCACATACATGTATACATGCTCGATTTCATTAATAACTTGTCGAAGAAAGTTATTTTTGTAAGGGAAATCCATAAACCCTTCCAAATTCAGGGCGAACTTTGCGATCCTTGCAACTTATCGGTCCGGTTGGAGTAAATGTCCGACTTTTTTCACCCTCGTCCGTGGAACCAAAGAATCCCTTCGCCCCTGCAGTATATTACAAACATACCGGATATTGTTAAATATTTTATAACTTTTATACATGGACAATTTAAAGGTTAATTTTTCTTTAAAAAGGGTTAAGATATATATAGGATATTTATTAAAATCAAACTACCTGCAGTAGTCATCTCGGCCATCGTTATCTTCATATTTCATGTACCACGTTTCAGGATAACCGATATCAAAATTAGAGGTTGCCGAATTATAATTTCTCTCAGATTGCCCATAGGTACCAGCTAATGCACATGCCAAAAAAATAGAGGGCGATTTTCCAACCAACCTATATTAAATTAAACGGTGTATTAAGCAATATGCAATCTATGAAAGAAGTGCATGGAATTCCATGTACTGTAATTTCAATGCCAAATAATTCTTCAAAGGCATTGAAATAATATTAACGTTAACCATTTAGTGGTTGCATATTCTATCATACCTGCAGTAGTCATTTGCAGCTCCTTGTCCCTGCACATCAACCCAGCCATGAAAGTATTCTTCATAGCCTAGATCGATAATATCCTACCTCCTGCTTAAAGCAGTCATGCAATCTCCTATGAAAAGGCGATATAACTTGTTTTTGTAGTGACCGTATTTGTATTTTATCTTACAAATTGTGTATTTTTTAAATATAACTTTAAAAACACATGTTTATAAACAATATTTTAGTTACTGATTAACATTAACAAGTTACTTGCAAAATCATGAGCTCCATTGCTTCCAGAATGCATTATGCATGATTGCATGATGCATTATTGCAGTATATACGGTTTCTTTGTTGATCTTTTCCCCAAAGTTTACTTTTGTGTTGCTCCACACTAATATATTCTTTAGATATGCAAACGTTTACATACCTTGCTGCAATAATATGTTAAAAGTAGAAGAAAAAGCATCTTATATTAAAGGCAAATGACTACAATTGTAGACGTGTTTTCGTGATCGTAGTGTTTTAATTAAAAATTATTGTTGAATTTCCTTTTATATTTCAAATCTTATAACTTCCTGGCATTATTAGCCAATTAAATTTTGAAAAACCCGATTTCATAGAACGTAAAGTTCATATTGATAACCTTTTCCAAGCATTAATTCTAGGAATTCTTTAACGGAGGTTGTGTTATCATAAGCTTGTCTGTATTTAAATAGCGTTTTTCAAATTATAATATGTACGACAAATTCAACAATCGTAGCAAAAAACGTGAACACTGAATCTGAAATGTTTCTAAAAAAAAGCATTAGAAACTGACTCGAAGCAAAGGAGTTACATAGAAAAATATCTTATTCTTCCTATACCTTTAATTAAAAACACCTTATACATTGCGTCCATTATTGCATTCAATAATCTTCATATCCTTCTTTCATATAACGTTCAAAGTCCATGTACCTGTACATTATACAGTTAAAAATTGTTATATTCGCATTATCTATTAAGTTTCAACCGGTCTGCTTAGGTCTGATGGCGACGATTTGGAGAGCAATTCACCCTACCCCATTTATTGGGTTGTTACCATCTAGTACTTACATTTTACATTCTGCTTTTAATCTTTCAGAGGTTTATAAATGAACCCAAACTCCTGTAGATATAGTTTTGGTCGTAGAAATGTCTCAAATGTCATAAAATTTACATGTACTTTTAGACCAGGTGGTATAACCAATTGCTACATTGTGAATAGTTTACTTCATGAAAACAGGCTAATGTTAATTTATCCGATTTTGCCTTAGTTAAAAATGCACAGATTTAATGAAAGAGGCAATTTGCTGTAATTTTCACTGTGTACTTTTATTTAACCCACATTTATTAATGGTTACAATACTACATGATATGAAGTGCATGTGCATTCAATATACAATTGTACATGTACAGTATATAGTATACATTTGAGATTTTGGACTTGAAACACGTAGATTTACACATGTCCTCTTATTAAAGCCATTTTAACTGCTGCTTAACCGCTCTTAAAGTGTACTTAATTCTTATCGAATATAAATGCATGCATCGCTGCATAATATCCAACCATTTGAAAAAAGTTCATAGCAGCATTTTTTACACTGTAGAAGAAAAAGATTGATAGAAAGGGAAAAACTCTTTGTTTGAAATTAAATTCATGAAACTTATTAGTTATAAAAGACGAGAAATCCTTACATGGATCAGTTAAATATTTTAATACAACATGCATGTACAGCACATGCTCGTTTTCATTAATAACTTGTTTAAGAAAGTTATTTTTGTAAGGGAAATCCTTGAACCCTTCCAAATTCAGGGCGAACTTTGCGATCCTTGCAACTTATCGGTCCGGTTGGAGTAAATGTCCGACTTTTTCCACCCTCGTCCGTGGAACCAAAGAATCCCTTCGCCCCTGCCCTTGTGCAGATCACTTGATATCCCGTTTCTTCATCTCCTACGCATCTACAGTATATTACAAACATTTAGTAATACCGGATATTGTTAAATATTTTATAACTTTTATACATGGACAATTTAAAGGTTAATTTTTCTTTTAAAATAGGGTTGAGGTAAGATATTTATTAAAATCAAACTACCTGCAGTAGTCATCTCGGCCATCGTTATCTTCATCTTTCATGTACCACGTTCCAGGATAACCGATATCAAAATTAGAGGTTGCCGAATTATAATTTCTCTCAGATTGCCCATAGGTACCAGCTAATGCA
>JAQGBX010000402.1:0-37150 GCA_034698745.1 Megaphyllum sjaelandicum | reverse complement strand
TAATTTTAGAGCTTGAATAAAGGGACATGGTCACGAAACGTCGCTGAAAAAGTGTTGTTGGTCGAGGTCGTTACGTTACTTTATTAAATCATTAACGTTGAGGCTGAAACGTGCAATTGGAGGCATGTTTCATCTAAATGCATAGTTTTATCGTGTAATGTGGCAAAAACTGCAACAATCTATGTGACAAAGACATCAGAACCAAGCCCATAATAACACCACTGTGTACTGTGCGTGATGGAACACTTCATTGTTCCTCAGTTAGCTTTCAAAATGATGATGCAACAATACATTCGGTATTAATTATTCGCAAATCGCAAATTGTTCCAATTTGGAACATAGCCAACTCCAGCGCTTGATGTTGAAAAACTGAAGATGGGAATAACATGTGCTATTGAAACAATATTCATTGAATATCACCTAGATGTAGTCAGTGACATAAATAGTGTACATGTGGAAGTGCACTAACATGATAGACAAAAATTGACGAGTTTACCTGCAGCATGCTACAAACGAAATATTTTCAGCGAACATAATAGTAATAATGAAATTCTACAGTAATGGTTTACCCTATGGAAACAACTTCATATGATATATACTCCTGTAATGTTGGGATTAGGTATAGCTGGCATATTTTATTTTGAGTGACGTAATAAAATTTGGTTGAGCTAAAGTTTATAAATCTTGTCTATTGAATAAACAATCTGGTCATGATTGACCCCAACATCACAATTAAATCCAATTTCTCATGCCTAGGACCTTATAACAAGAAATTCGGGATGTGAAAGGAAGGATGTCATGGCCAATTAAAATGGAAACTATCCCTGCATTTGTTTGGGGGGATTGTGAGAAACCACGAAAGATCACAATCAAGATTGCCAACACAGGAATCGAATCTGCACCTACCAAGTGCAAAGTGAGAATGATAACCACTCAGTTGACCTTGTTCAGTTATTACCACTGCTTTCTGCAAACTTGTCAGGATAATTTCCACAAGTTAATGTCGTTGCATTTTGAATTACATGTAGTAAGAAAATCCAGCTTGTGTCTCTTGAATGTGTGAGAAAACGTTTTACCACTCAGCAACCAAGCTTGGTGATTAAAACAGGAGTAGATATTTAGGCTCACATGTAGGCAATAAACGGTTACTGGGGAAATTCATGGACAGATTTAATAAATCGCGAATATATAATTTCCCAAGCAATATAAGGATATTCAAATTGGTGATGAATTTTTGATTACATGTAATGATTCATCATGCCCATCCTTAAATTAATTGGCTTAGAAATTGATCCACAAAATCGAGAAAATCGTTTCCTGGACATCACCTTTTCTTCCCAAAAACAAAGTGGCCGTCGACATTATCAGGCACCATCTTTCAATCACGGTAAATTTTGCATTTTAAGGAATTAAGAATCGATATCACAGACCAGAAACTACACAAGTAGCCTAAAGATCAGCAATGTTTTCCAACACAAACATGTTAACGAAAATATGCCTACATATTACACCAATCAGAATGTTTTCATACATTGTATTACGAGGTCATATGCTACGCCTAGAATTAATTTTATGGCTCACCCTGTATTTCAGGCACTGTTTACTTCCGGAGAACGAATATTAAATAATAAAAAAAAATCGGCTTATAACGTACCTTACCAAGAGAAAATATAAAATTATAACAATATACTTTTTAAAGCCATTATCGATTAATGATTGCATTTAAACAACTATGCCCAATCTTTGGGTCATCAAAGGTCAATCCAAGAATTAGCCTACTGTAGACTAGCTATAGCTAGTGTACATGTACACTGTACAGTGCTTGAATATGTCAAACGCGTCGATCAACGTCGCTGTTAAATAATAAAAACAGCAAACGTTTACATGTATATACAATAATAATGGCATTTCCATAAATCGACATATCCGTTCATCTGATATCTATTTTTAATAGCAATGAATTTCATGCAAATGAGCATTTTTGACAGCACCGCGCCTATTCGAATCTCGGCCCTGCAATATAAGCCCATAGTTAATTCCCTTCAGGTGACCTAGCTGGTAGCCTACTAAAGTGCAAATGTTTGGCAGGGCTTACGGGCAAATTCGCGCTTTATACGGCCAGATGAAATTGCCTAATGAATGCACAGAGAATCAACACCGATAAAGCAGTGTGCACAGTACACAATGCCCACTTAATGCATCGTTAAAATCTCGACCAAATGCTTACCATTTCTGGTATCTTCCAACATTTCTTGTAAAGCGACAATTGAGAATCCCGGAATTCCGCAGGAGTCCCCGAATTTTTCTAAAAATGAACAAATAACAGCAAAATTTGGATCGCTATAAACTGACTCCTCAACGTTCGCCATTTTGGAATGGCTGACCTCAAGCGCGTTACATTGGTCTAAAGCTGAAAAGCGGTTTTAGCCTTTTCTAGTAAAACTCCTTGCGTAATCAAAACAATAACACTTGTACTAATATTTTTAAAAACTTTAAGAGCAAAAATTGTACATTTTATTAAATAAGAAATAGATATTCTGAAAGTATTTCTTGATTCCCGATAAGGAAAATGCATAGACGATATTGCCACCTGGTGTTTTTGAAGGCAACAAGGCCCGTTAGCAACGCATTATTAAATATGGCGGGAATTTCAAAATTATGAACCACAAAAACCTCCCTCATCTACATACCATTTTCAAGTTTTAGCAAATTTACAAATCAATGCAACTCGATCGATATTTACAGTATATACCTACTGTCAACAAGAAAATGCCATGTGATGTATAATAACGCCCAAGGATAAACGGCCCAAGATTATCAGAATGCTCACTGATTGTACCCTCAAAATCCTGCAAAGTAGCAATTAATGGATACAATTAAAATTTCAATTATTCAAATAGTAAATAGGATCACGTGAAGAACAGCTTATTCTTAAGTTATTTTGATTACTTTCTTTGTAATCGTTAATCTTATACTTTTTTTTCAATCCTCTTTCAAATTGCGGTTTTTAAGATATTCCAAAGCAGCAGGCTGTGAAGAACTAAAAAATATAAGCCATGTTATAATTATGTGGAAACGTTATCACACAATTGTACGCAGATTTTAATATATTTATATTGTTTTTTCGATAGAGCAAGATGGTGAAAATTGAATTATATCTTTTACGACAGGTAAATTCTGGCAATAAGATCATCTTTAGAAAGTGATACAGTGTGCCATTGCTCTTGACTGACACTTTCACAACCTACCTTTAGTACATTCCCTAGTTCTTTAAATATATATGAAACAATGGAAAAGTGAAATGAATAGTGTCAACATTCATTTTATTTTTTAAAAAATCAGAAACAGTCAAGCGTTGAAGGAAAACCCTTCAAAATCAATATAAAATGCAACGAAGTATAGCGAGAGACAATATATAACGCAGCCACAAAAATGATACTCAAGAAGCTGTTGCTAGAAGCCAAAAATGAGATGGTGTGAAGAACAAATCAAGCGATTTTTTTTGTTGCCAAGAAAACATTGCCATTCAAAAGCAAAACAGCAATTAAAAGTACTCAAGTTTTGAAGAAAACTTTGGATATAGTATAATACTATTAAATCTTAAGACCAACTTAGTTTAAAGCAAACATCATTTCCCAATAATGTCATATTAAATCCATAAGATTTAAATATGATAAAGGATAGTATCTAAATACATTTTTTGCAATAGCTGATTTTATTCTATTGCATTACATTGGGCACACTGTAAAGGATTCTTTTTTTCAATTCTCTGAATGATAATAGTCGTAAATATACGTTTTATTTTTCATATTTCCATCAATCAAATTTTATGGTAAAAAGAACACGACTTAAAATTCCCGATGAAAAATGATGATACAACGATTGATGAAGTTGAAAAAAAAACGTTTGGCAGTTTAAATATGGCGCATTGAGGTTCTATAATAAATCCAAATTTAAGAATTCAGAAAGAATCATTCATAATGATAAAAATTTTAAAATGTCCAAGCAATTCCATATTTTAGCTGCCCCAAAATGCAACAAGCAAAATTATTATGAATGAACTAAATATTTTTAAATAGAGAGGCTGCAAAAAGGAAGCCCAAAATATATAGAAGGGCTTAGGATTTTATACTCTTGAAATTAAGGGAATCCCAATCAACATAAAGAGTATGAATGTCCAGGCAAAAATGAAGTGATTCATGAAAACTATACATGAATCTAAACACAATGTGCTGAACAATAAATGCTAACTTAGCATTTCTATAAGTAAAATTATATAATAGAAACTGAAAATTTAAAGGTAATGTTATTTTGCTTTACAAATGTGGAAACTACCATAAAAAGCATAAAAATCATGCACTTCACTTTCAGCATTTAAATTATAGCAAGAATTAAATTAAATTTTGCCTTAAGCAGATAATTTGGCCGTTTTATAATTGTTGAAGAAATTATTCTGTCTGTGCATACATAAAGTTAACCAGTGAGAATTTAATAACATCTCCTAGGATAATATAAATGGTGTTTATATGACCAAATCTAATTTCAAATCAGTTTTGCATCACTCAAAAGTTGCTATTGGCTCAAAAATTCAAACTGGCGCTGAACAGACTTTAAACAAATTGCCTATCCATGATAGATGTACTAGAAACCATCTCTTCTATTAGAAAACGATTTCTCTTGCTCGTCAAGTGACACTCAAACCTGAAGCCTGGGGGTTTAGCCAGTAATTGAGCGCATCATTGTCTTCTTTGGCAGGCAAATTATTTACAAAAAATACACATTATTCGAACTGGATATCAAGTAATTAACATAAATACACACCAGGCAACTAGCACCATCATCTCGATAGTTTCACCACAGTAGCAAATTGTACAATTTGTGACATATAAGGGGAGATCTAGTGTGGATGTACTTCTTATACCACAGAACTCACCTTAAATTAACATAGTTGCTGTTTAGTCCGAGTCAGATTCAGTCTGTGTACCAGTGGTGCTTGTCGTGGGAAAAACAAGTCTTGTAAAGGAAGAATGGTGGAAACTCGGTCGGCGGGCCAATACCCTGGCTACAATATCACGATAAGCTCGGCGTGGTATTGAAGCAGATGGCTGTGTTGTGGGCTTCACCCAGCATGGGTCCATACACGACCTAGGATAAAAGAAGACACTTGAGTACATTTCTCTGCTATCAAACATGCGTGCTGACAATTGAATTACACTGCCAATATTCTCATTTCTTGTATAATGAAGTTTGCTTTGAACATAGTACTTCAAAGTCTTCTGTATTATTTCTATATATTTCTTCATCAACTATCCTACATCAACAATCACTTGTCACACTCTTTATCATAAACAGTTTGTAAGAAATATGAAGCAAATGAAAAGCCAGTTATCACCACCACATGATATTTCTTGCAAATTTTGAATGCAAGTCAATTTTCAAAGTTAAAGAAAAGTTTCTAATGTAAGAAAATCGCTGTAATCAGTTGAGATTGCAAGATCATACTCAATCATATGCCATACCATAAGCATTATTTGCAAATAAAACTTCACTCGACATTGTATTCAATGATTCTTCAAATAGATATAGAAGTAGCATGAAACTGATCCTTAAAACTTTAGAAAAATTCTTACAATTATGCAAAACCACATTTGCCCTTTTTTTTTAAAGGTGCAAAGAAAAAGCACAATATTTGAAGATTATTCAAAAACCAGCAGGTCATATACCATATTTAACTAGGGGTACAAACAAAGCAACATGAAAGCATAAATGAAAAAAGGGATAGACCACAGTCAATGCCCTGGCATATGTATGAAAATAACTTATGCAAAACACAAAAATCACAGACAACAATTCAATGAATAGAAACATTTTTTCAGATGTTGTGACATTTTTCAATATATGAAAGTACCATCCTCATGTTAGCAAGAGCTTTCCCATTTTCTAGATATTCAAAAAAAACTACAAGATTTCAAAAAAAAAATATACCATGACATACTAGAAGCTGGTATTACTGGAAATTCTTATCAGACCACTACCTAGCAGATTTTTTTACCTAGGCCTGCAGATTCGAAGATCTCCCCTATTGGTCCCATAAACTAATCCTTCCCCAGGAAGTGGAAGCCATCTCATCGAATTAAGACTGACGTCAAAACGATTTTCTCCGCGAAGCTCCACTGTTCTCACATGCTATAAACAGTCAGAAAAAAAAAAAAACAGAGACAAAGTTTGATAATTATGAGATAACATCTAAAAATGGCATATTGAAAGATTTTTGAATTCATTGATGAAAAACCCAAACAATGGTCCAATAAAATTTTTAACGTTAAAATAAGTACTACGCTTAAATACTCCAGAAGATTTCACACCTGTGGAAAATATAATTCTTAAGTAGTAAAAACTTCACATTTGCATATTATTTAAATGAGGAGAAATGTGTTTTGAAATTGTTCGCATTGCAAGAGCAAGCTTTCTAGCCATTCGTCATTATGGCGAGATTACTAACTGAGCAGTAAACAGATGCAGTTCATATGATGGTATACATAAATTTAAAGGGGACATTAGTGTTACAAAACAGGTCTTGGTATCCCTAAATTAACTCAGATTAACTTTTAATTTGCCTTAGATCGCAATTTTTCAATATGGGCAGATTATTTAAGCTAAATATATAAAGTAAAGCTTGCCAAAACATTTTGAATCCATAATATATTCCAAAACAAACCTGCAAGTATTCTTTTTTCTCATCTCGACCTTCGACTAACTGAAGAACTTGGCCAATTATCTAAAACAAAGCAAGCCGGTTGCTGGTGAAACGTAGTAAAAATGCTACTTTAAACGAAGACAACGAGTAAAGTTTTTTGTAGATCAAAGTGGTTTTAGAATCAGATTCATAAAAGTAAGCAGTTCATATATTTTTTTATCATCTTGCAAATCCAACTCAATATTAGAAAATTAAGAGTTTAGACATGCATTTACGAGGTATTTCAGGAACATACACACTAATTGACCTATAATAGCTAATTTTTAAATTGGTCATTTCGCATTCATTAATAAAGATCCATTAGTCATCAGCAACTACCTCTTCAGATATGATTTAAACTGTCGAAATCAAACTAATCAATGAATTCAATAGAGAATCTTCAACCCCACCTTGGTAACGGTTGAATTAAGATCTTAAATAGTATTTCATTGTCTTTGAAAAGATCATTTCGTTCTCTAGCTTTAAAGCATACTAGATAATACTGACAATTACAATTAATCTATTGAATTTATAAGACAATGTCTACATTTTTATATCAAGATATCAATTTGATTTAAGCTGACAGTTACACATGTTACATAATTAGGATGATAGCCGAACAGACCGGTATCATGGTCTTGGAACACAATTTTTTAAATACATGTACTGTAAATGTAATTTATTGCATCAATGATAAATCACTGCATTCTATCAATCAGTTTCCAATGAATTCTATAGCATGAAAAGAATACAAAATTACATGAAAACTTACCAATTTTCCACTATGTGAGGCCAGGGTGCGTCTGTTTGAACCAAGACCAACAAGAGCATATCGTCCCAAAGGTGAAAGACTAATTGAGATCACACTCGAACTAAAACTCCATAGATAGAGGCACTGGCCAAAATTATCAGGTTGCAAGGAATGTACAGCGAGAAGAGTGGATGTGGGAACACTGCTTGGGACTAGAGTTGCCAACAACCGACCATCAGCAGAAATTTCGATGTTGGCATCATTTTGAATAAGGCATTCAGGAACCACAACATTAACTTGTGCTGGAAACAATTCACCATTTCCATTAAACAAGTATCAAATATATCAAGACGTTCACAAAAATGTGTAAAATAATTAAAGGGTAAAAGCTCTGTTAAAAATAGAACAAGGAGAATTTGTTTTAATGTAAACAAATTACATTATGCAGTGTATGCATGCCTTATGAGATGCATCAATGTATTTCAGGTTGCAAACTAAATATATGAATTACAGAAAATGTTGCAGTCTTCAAATACAGAATTAATTTAATAATTCACCTTGCAGAATTATGTTACACATTTTATCATTCTATTCATCGCCCAACAAATCATACTTTTATGCACAAGACAATCGAATGGGTGCATCTATATGTTTTTACTCACAATTGCTGATATCCGGTATTTGAAATTTGGTGAAATCCCAGCATTGTATTCGATAAGAGGCCCGGGTGACTAAAATTGGATCGGACAAACCAGAATACAAACCTGAAGCTGAAAAATACTTTCAATGTTACAGCAGCGCTGGACTGATTAGCACCAAAGGCTAAGCACCTTTTAAACATTTATCCTGTTTTTAAAAGTACATGCAAATGATCTAGCATTGGCAATAATAAAAATGTTATTTTCTAAAATGCATCGTTAAAATACCAAGGATGTTCCTGTAACCAACTGTAAACTTTTGAATTACCACAAAGAAATAGCTTTAATAATAGTACGCCTAACTACCATAACAACCTGCTAAAAAATCTGACAAGATTATAACAAAGAGTTTAAACAAAGATTTTGAAAATAAATAATTTGCACACAAATTTTGTTTTGCCTAACTAAACGAACATACTCTGATATAGACATCTGATGAAATTAATCGTTTGAGTGATAAGTTTGATAAAGAAGACAATACTGATTGAATTACGAACGTTATGAATTCTAGGAGAAGAAAAAACTAAGAAGAGTTCTGACTTACCCGAGCGAATATTCCATAGATGATTCCACCAATATGGATACCATGATGCTGGAAAATTGGGAGAAGGATGTGCTGAAGGAGACGAATCGGCAGCTGTAGTAGAACCAGGCATCCCATCAGACATCGACGATGCACCATTTGTAGACCCAAGTAAATTCAGTAATTCCTCCAAAATAGAACGCAGGAGTTGTTCTGTGCTGGATATATTAAGTGGAGGATCCTGCGTTTGTGGTCCTCTGCCTCGTGCTCCATTTCGTCCACTCCTGCCAGCCTCCCCCTCTAAATTGCTAGTGACGTTTGAAGCCTCACTAGGCCGATTTTGAAGGCTAAGACTTCGTGTCATCGCAATTGAGGTCCGTGGGCCTGAGTCCGGGAAGCCAGAGCGTGGGCTCTCAGTTGAGAGCTGCACAGAACTGGAAGCACGCCGAGGCTGGGAAAAGGCCGACTCAGATGCTGCAGTGTCCTCTCTTGGGGTTGTTGTGAGCATGTGGCGGAAGGCGGCCAATTGGTGGGTAGTAGAGTCACTGACTGAGTGCCAAGACATGGGATTCAGACGGGATACAGATGGGACTGAGGCAGTCGAAGTGGAAGGTGGAGATGTGGAGCTTGGTGGGTTTCTAAAAATAAAAAAATTAATTCCTAATCAAAGAATGGGCGTTTAACATTTTGGGTCAATATTGTAAAGTCCTTAGTGTCATTTACGATTGCCAATAATTGAAATACATGCAGAAAATCAACACAGTGAGGTTGGTTGGTTGGTGTATGGATTTTAACGTTGGTCTATTTCTGCACATACTGTAAGGGCTAAACACCAATTGTGATATTAATTTATAAACTCCATTCAACCACATTTTTATATATATTAAGGTGATCCTAAAGTAAGTACCAACAGTGCATTTCTTTTTAAGAATTAGACTTCCTCGTATTGCATGTCTGCTCTGCCTCAACTTAAATTTGTTTTTTAGATTCTTTGAAGAATCCATAATCAAACAAAATTTTTAACGTTTGTTCAAATTTTTGATTCTTGTAAAATTTATGAATGGGAAGGATTAAACATTACACAAAAAAATGCGACGGATGGCAGACAAGGAAAAAATCTTGAATTTAGAAATCTTCCTTAAAACGTAAGTATTCTCAACCATTTTTAGCATTGTGATATTTATGTATTCTTAATTTTCCTCCATTTTGCCATTTAGAAATATTATGCATTTTGTTGTTGTTACATTTAGATCATTAACAATACTAAATTATTCCCTTCTTAAGAATGGCTATGAGCCACTTTCACAAAAAATAGCAATTTTGAGTTCACTAAGGTTGCGTGGGGAATATAGTAATAAAATTTACCAAGAAACAATTTGTTAAAAGGTCATCACATCCCCCCTTCAATAATAAATTGTTACTTTTCTGCATTAAGTTTTAATTTCCGGTCTACGGCGTTATTAAGGCAAGCAAAATGATAATCGCCACTACCTCCTCACAGTTTCTGCTAGATGGCCAAGAGTGTCTCGAGAACAACGTGGTCACTTCGTTTCAAGTTTCAATGTTTAATTTAAAAAGCAATAATGATATTTGAACTAAAGATGTGCAACTCTGTGGCAATTTGTTTCACTTTGAAAGGTCGTTTGATTTATGAGTGGATGCATAACTTGCCATGAACAATTTTGGTATTAAATTTGAAATATAACATCAAATATATATTGTGGTCAAATTCAGTTTTATTAATGCTTAGTTATATTGCCATAATTAATAGTTTTGTTGTTTTTTCGTTCCTTTGTAGATTAATGCATCAGAAAAAAACTTTGAAACCATACAAATATATTGATTGTAATCAAACCACTAAGCCACATTTTTCATTAACTGTACTGCAGAATATGCTGTGGGTTCAAATCATCTTACAGATCTTGAAATATTCAACAGAGGTTATAAAATTATACAAAACCTTTGTCGACGTGCCTCTGGTCGTTGTATGGATGAAGCCCATTGAGCGTGCATAGTTCTTCCTGCAAAACAAAACAAACAAAAAATTGCAAATAAATGAAAGATCACTTGTGCATGAATAAATGGGAATTGCATACCATTTAAAATCACCAAAAGAGCAAGTTTCAATTTATTCAAAAATGTTTCTGGCATTTTCCAAGTGTAAGCAGGGTTAATAAAATTATATTTAGAATTCTCTGGTTAGAGGCTTAACAAAACATTTAAAACGATTATTCTATTCTATTCTATTCTTTACCCTGCACCGGTACATATTACAATTTGGCAGGAGAATAATTATACAAATTAAGACAGACTAAACAGTCCCCCATGATGGACCACCAACATCACCTTAGGACCTCAACGAAGAGTACTTTATAGAAAAAGTCATGGCCGATTTATTATAGGAAACAATCTTGCATTCGCCGGGGGCGATCGTGGGAAACCATGAATAACCACAATCAAGGATAGTCGACACGGGAATTTTACCCATGTCTACCGAATGAAGGCGAGAGTGTAATAAAAAACTAATCTCTTACCAATGGCTTCAAGAGCAGTTGTCCTAAGAGCAAGGATATTGGTATCTAAAGTTGCCAATTCTAATAACGTCATCAAAATACTGTGAATCAAGCGAGCCTTTATAAATGATATAACAATATTATAATGGATTCTCACGAAAGCAAACAGCGAATAATTTTGGTAAAGATCTATTCACCATTCCTCGTTCAGAAACATCATTCATTTGATGCATTATGCTAGTATGCAGCATGTCTTGAAGCTGAAGCAAGGAAACCATAGCGACAGCAATGTGTCGCCTAGCATCACGATTTGGCTCACCAGAAGTTCCATACCTAGCCATGGTTCAAAACAAAAATTACTACCATTAGATTTGAACAAATATCCAAAGAATTGCAATATTAATACAGATTTCCACACACGAAGGACATTATGAAAGTAAACAAACAGCATGCCCCAAAATTACTATAAATGCATCCACTTACTGTAAAGAAGAATGCTGAAGTGAAATCGCAAGTGTTTCATATTCCCTCCAAAATGTAAGTAAGGAGTAAACAAGGTTTGCATCTGATGCATTACTGCTGGCTAAATTATCTGAACTTCTGCTTCGAAGCATTAGCAACTCTCGTAATCTCTCACATATACGTGTATATCGCACCCTCATTGAACGTAAATTTTCTTGCAACTCTTGAAAACTGAGTAATTAATAAAAAATAAACTTTTACTCTAACATTCCGAAAATTTGAAATTCAGAGAGCAATCTTTTTAAAACAATATACTAACTAAACCAACCTTAACCTAGAAGAGCTTTCCCCATTCGAACTCTGGGGTTCATTCCGGAAGTTGAAATTGGATTGACTGCTGGATGCTTCCGAATTTGGGTCAAAACTTCCACTTCTTTCAGTTCGATGAGGGTATCCCCCCCTGAAAGACTAATAAAACGTGTTAAATATTTTTACCGAATTTATTATTTATTAGTTCTTATTAGCTCACTTACATTTTGGTAACCTATATCTGCAGCATAATCTCTAGCCATGCGCAGAGCATCGGCAGCAGTGGGTGATGGAGGTTGCTCAACAGGATCAACTGCAGATGGGGGAGCCTCATCCTAGAAATTATACGAAAAGAATCCATGAAACTTGTAGTAATCTAAAATCCAATTTTCAAGGAACATATTAATTGTAGTTCATTTTCAATATGTACTACATAATTAATATGCTTTGAAAATTTCAAGTAATTTTTCTTAGATTTTCTGACAATATAATTCAACCCTCCAAAAGGCAGCATCAGTGTTGTAGAGCATGTGCAATTACAAGTGGTTACCCTATTTCCAGATGCTTGAGACTGCAATTCTTGAAGTCTCTGAAGCAGTTGCCGGTGTTGCTCATTCAGCATGAATAAGCGCTCATGTAGACTACTTTCCTCTTGTTCTCTTTCGCGCGTTGCCATAGGACGTGCTTCCTCTCGAAGGCGGTAAACAGCAGATACATTGGCAATCCCAGTGAAAAGACGATGACCATATGGATCAAATCTCACAAATCTAAATAAAAACCAATAGACAAAAAGAAAATATTTCAAACGTGTTTAATTTCAGGCAAATCAATTGAAAGCAAAAAGGTACAATTAGATAACGGAAAAAAAAATGACAAAAAAATGACAGGGAGTGCAAATATGTTATGGCAATTGGAATTTAATAATTCTTCAGGGTAATTTCTGTATTTTATACTTTTTCCAATTTACCATTTATGGTGATATTGCCAACATTGATCTACAGTGCTCAAATTTTGACTCTAATGGATGACAAAAACAACGCTTTCGTGGCACATTGTTTCACCGTATTTTACAATACATAATTTTAGAATGTATCAAGAATATGTGGTTCTTCACCGACCAGTAAAGCGCCGCAGCTTAGCATCGACCAGAGATTGAGGAATGCACAAGGTGGGTCCAATTATCTAAATGGTTAATTATCATTTATGTTGTAAAGAGGTAAATATCAACCCAAGTCGCTCTATTTTACTTATCTGCTGAAATGGGGAATTTCTAAGTGTTACCAGGGGTGCAAAAGAAATCACTTTTATCTTCATGTCATTAAATTTGTATCCATTGAAATGTACAACGTACCTGACACGTTCTTTATCTGTGGCTGTTTTGCATCTAGCAAATGGCTGTGACTGACACCAGTTCCAAAAGTACACCATGTTTGTTGTTGCAATGACCAACACCTGGTCTAAAGGATGAAATGCCAGTGAAGCAATGGCACTGCTTGTTTCTGTTGTCCATATTTCACAACCACCATGAAGATCCCATACTCTAACTTCTCCACCTAGGCAACCTGATGCCAAAATGTCATTGTATGATGGGTGGAATGTTAGGCACCATGGAGTGCGAGGATGCCCTTCCAGAGTATGAAGGCACTTGCCAGTTCTCACATCACTAACATATATTCGATGGTTACCATGAGCTGATGCCACCTTGGTGCTGGAAGAATAAAAATAGAGAAAAATGATATTTTATTAAACTCATGAAGTGCTTTTGAAGATCTCTGAAGAATCTGTAACTAAAATAAGCAACTACATTAATGTGAGTTTATTATTAGAACAATGCATCGGAATAGTCATGTTCAAAAGGGCTTTTAAAAGCAAATGGGATAAATCCTAAAAAGTAAAATGTTTCACTTTAAGATGCCATTGAAGCTATAGCGTTTTATTGTAAGAAATTTTAACCATTTTAAGACAAAATAACTTTCATGCCACTTACCCATCAGGGCTAAATGCGACGAGAAATGTTGAACGCGTGTTTTCGGGGAGTTGACAACTCTGAAAGAAGCAGTTGGTATGTATTCTGAATAAACTGAATACAATCCACTAATTTGTTTAGAAAAATAACCTACAATTTCTTCCATTTCGCAGGAAGCTGCCTTTTCTTCTGCAGCTGCCATCATCTCTTTACTCGCCATTCCACTGTGCCATTTGTTGAAATGTGTTTCTCTGTGCATTGCCAAAGTGGCAACATTCTGGTAACCTTTATTCATCTTAACAAATGGGATTGATGTATCTTAAGTACATGTAATGAAATAAAACTGCGCATGAATATTTTGCTTCAAAATAATTTGTTATTATTAATTTATAATTAATTATTATTTGCTGTAATTTGATATGAAAGAGGTAACATTTTGAAATCTAAAAAAACCATGATTTAATGGTAGGCCTACATAACTGGTAAAACACAACCAGTATAAAAACTTCAACTAATTCAAACTTTTTATATTCATTTACTTGTTTTTTTTAAAGCATAAAATGGATGTAGTTGGTTAATTAATAATGGAGTATAATTTTACGAATAGCTCAATTGTAACATTAAAAATTGGCAAACTATAACATACTATAACATAGGCCTACTATAACATACAGATTATAGCTACTTAAAAACAAACAGTTGGGAAAAAAAGTACGCAGACTGAATGAAAATTTGTTGTTCACATGTAAATTAAAGTACATTTTTCAAAGTATATGTAGGGCTATTACACGGTTTATGTAGCAACAACAAAAACTTCCACAGAATAAAGAAATAAATTTTAAATTAATAAAAACTAGTTTGCTTCCGCAAAAACGTAGTTAAGGCGAAGATTTAATGTCATGTCAGCAGGTCTCTATATTCCAATTTAGGAATAAAATTGTTTTTTAGAGTTATGATGCAACACATCCACATATGTTCTTGTAGTCATGACACCTTCAATAAAATGAAGATCTCCTTTAATCCTGTATTTCATATAGCCTCAAAACCATATAACACTGCCACTTCCATGCTAAACTATATTACGTTTTGCGAGTTACTCATGTCCAATGTCTCTTTTTGCCTGTATTATGTAGAATATTTCAGTTAATTAGTTTATGGTGTCGACACATAATTAATTAAGACCTCTTTGGATTTTCAGAGTACGGGTTAGTCTTTGAAATCAGAAATCAGAAAATTCTACCATATTACAGGGTTAATAATAACGTACATGTTATTGATAAATGGACTCAATTTAATTTACTTGTGAGCTGCTCCTACACATTTTTCCAACTGCAGCTTTATTTATTGGTATCATATATATATACACTGAATTGACATTCTGGTACCACGATAACACCCCTGCGTGCATGCATGCACACTTTTTTGGTACATCTGTACTATATTTAAGCCATTCAATTGACAAAATTATAGCTAAAGTTAATTTATTAATGTACGCAAGAATGTTATTATAAAGTCCAGTGCATGCAGGGTACGTACAAATAATAGCATTTTTGGAAAGAAAAAACTTTATTAAATTTCAATAACGTAGTGGGTATACATTATATAGCCTACTAATGTGCCCTAGGATCGGAGTCCATACTGATCGAAACTATCACAATAACAATAACAGCACACTGTATTGCGCTCTATCACAGTTGCCTTTAGTTTACACTGAATGTATTACTGAATACATTATTGGGCATCTCAAATCAAAATTTATGAGAATGCAAAACATGAGGGGAATAAAAAGACTGGCAAATGTTGAACGTACAGAACCTTGTTTATACCGTCCATACCAAGAAAATGTATATCTCTGTACTAGCTAGTACCGAGTATTCAGACTTACCTATTTAATATTCACCTTAACGATGTATATATCTTCAATTTCTCGTGGTAACAAATCAGAAATCATTTGGAGACCCCTAATTCTTATATTTTGTTTTTAAATTCCACAAAACACCATGTTTTCATCAACGATTTCACTCTCATCGCGCGGAGATTCAGACGCATATTTGCGAAGCGAGAGTATTCAGTGTTACAAGATTGAAGCCGGTCTATTGTAAAAAAAAATGTCAGCTGCGGCAGCCATATTGAGAATCGTTAATATCAGTATCTGCCAAGGGTATCTGCGTGTATTGAAAGGTTTTAATCATATTTTTGAGATTTATAAAAAGGAATAATGCCCTAATTATAATATATTTCTAATTACAAGGCCAATAGCCCAGATGCTGATTTCTGAATGGAAAGAAATGCCTTCATAGTTAATAATAAAAAAGAATATTTCATGGCCAAAAAAGTATTTGAACACCCTGAACAAATTTGCTATTTTCTGGTCATTTGGTTATTTTTTACCTAATAAATTATTATGATTAAACTTCTGGGTATAAACAATAGCTAGTTTATCATCATATTGATTAGTTCTGCAGAAAATAAATGGCCAAAACAAAATTCGTCCTGCTTTACAATGTGAAAAGAGTTATTCTAATGAATTTTAGTGGAAATTTAATATTGAGAGATGGCAAATGAATTGAAAATATCACGTATGGCAGTACATGTATTTAAAATCTCAAAAAACAAAATAGAGACAAGGCTTAAACAAACTCAGAACAAGCAATCCGCTGTGAGGGAAAAACGACAGGTTGTCAGATTTGCCCTGAAAACTCCAAAAATATGTTTATAAATGTTTGGCAAACACATCGCGTTAGCACTAGGGAAGGTTGAGACACAATAAATTATCAGAAGTATTCTAAATTATCCAGACATTAAAGGACCATATGGCTGATTTGTAACGAGGTTGTATGAAATACAGAGGAGACGGAAATATGGAATAAGTATGATAGTTTGTAGTGTTCCAACTTTTCTTGATGATGCAGTGCCATGTGTTTGCCAAACATTTATAAAGAAATTTTTCAGGGCAAATCTAACAACTTGTCGTTTTTCCCTCACGGCGGATTGCTTGTTCTGAGTTTGTTTATGCCTTATCTGCATGGTCTCTTCTTTGTTTTTTGAGATTTTAAATATTGCCATAAGTGATCTTTTCAATTCATTTGCCATCTCTCAATATTAAATTTCCACTAAAATTCATTAGAATAACTTTTCTCATTGCAAAGCAGAACGAATTTAAGTTTTGGCCATTTATTTTCTGCAGAACTAATCAATATGATGATAAACTAGCTATTGTATAAACCCAGAAATTAAATCATAATTTAAAATGATTGCATAAAGTTAATGAACACCCCTCGTACATGTGAATTTTTGAAGATACGTTTAGGCCTAGCTTATGGGATAAAACTATATTTTCAAAAAAAATTATTTGCCTCTAGATAGAAAAGGTATATAACTTAGAAATGTTAGTTTCAAGTTTCAAAACCGTAAATTTTCCACGCATCAATTTTTTAAATTTGAAAAAATTCACTGGAATTTAAAAAATAAATACATAAATACATCAAAAAAATGCCACTTTCTAACTATTTTAAAATTTCGTTACAGCCTGGAGAGGCATGACGACCTCATGATCGGGATATCCAAAGTATTCGACCCGAGATACGCTTACACCGTCTTTTTCCCCATATTGTTTCACCTGAACCGACCTGCGGGGATCAAGCTTCTGTGGACAGCAGCTATCGCGGAATGGTTGAACCACGTCTTCAAATGGTAATTATCTATGAAGTACTGAGGAAACTTTAGTTTCCAAAACTGGAAATTCGGTGGACGTAACTGGATTACTCCCAATTCAGAAACTCGCGTTTTAGTCTCGGAAAGCATGTTTCAGTTAAGTTTCCTCGGGTGGGTACCTGCCTTAAGCACGATTCCCCCAGACCTGGAAAAGTCAGGAAACGTTAAAATGTCTGGAAAAGTCAGGGTCCATTTGGAAACATTATTACATTTTCCCGGTACAAATTTGCAAGTTTCCGAAGACAAAATACAAATTTTCCACGATTTCCAAGGACAAAATGGCAAAATTTCCCACGTTTTTCGAGGACAAAATTGTACAATGTCCCACGTTTTCCAAGGACAAATTTGCAAGAATTCTCCACGTTTTCCGAGTACAAAATTTCCAAATTTCCAATGTTTTCTGAACACAAAGTTGTCAAATTTTCAAAAAAATTTTAGTCAGTTTTTAAAAATATTTTACTGTGGCGATTTTTGAAAATGTCCATTTTTGACATTATCATTGTTCAGGGAAATTTTTTTAAACCAGGAAAAGTCAGGAAAGTTGAAAATGAAATTTCTGTGTTAACCCTGTGAAACCCCCCACAAATTCTAAATTCATCGCTTTGATTTTCAACCAAATTCTACAAATTCAAACATTTTCATTTTCATCGTTGCCACATTGATGTCGACGCAAATTCTTTCAGGATCTTATTCGGCGAGCGGCCATACTGGTGGGCCTTGCAGAACGAGCACTTATGGGGAAATGATTCCAGCGCACCAATCCTCGAACAATTCCCAAATACTTGCGAAACTGGACCAGGTAAGTAATAGCATATTTAAGTAGGCCCAAATCCTGCGTCCCTAATTTTGTTATGGGTGCGGAGCTTTTGAAAATCTTTTATAACGCCGTACTCGAATCATTGTCCTGGTTTCAACGTAGCTTTCGATTTATCATTGCAGGTAGTCCGTCCGGTCATGTGATGATAACTGGCGCTGTTCTCTACGTCTTTCTTCACGGCCTGCTCGAACTACAGGGCAAAAAGAGGTGTCATGCGCTGACTTATTTTGAAAAAGTTGGGGAAAATTCAACGTGTAAATGTTATCACGATCCAAATTTGCAAAACTGAACTTTCCGACATTTTTTTTGACACTAAATATTGAATATTGTCCTGTCATAAGTTTTCAAAATTGTGGATAACATTGGCCTATCTCAATTTTGACATACTCCTTGGTCAGGGAAATTTGTTTAAAAACCTGGAAAAGTCAGGGAAGTTGAAAACGAAATTTCTGGGGGAACCCTGTAATATTTTCATGTCGAGCTTGTTAGTTGGTGAAATTTTCCGATAATACTTTGAGGCATTAACTCCCACCAGTCCTAGCACTTTTCTTGAAATTACGCCTTCTATGAACACGGGCCGTCACTAACAGTGGCGTGATTCAACGCCGAAGAACTAACGTTCTGTAACTTCTGTTTAACTTGTTTTTTACAGAAATCACGCGTTGCACTTCATCGGTTGGACTGTTTATATCGTCACCATGATTTCGATAGCTACGTCTCGAGTGTTCCTCGCTGCTCATTTTCCCCATCAGTGTGTAGCCGGATTAGTTTTGGGTAAAACTCTTACGGAAAGGCTGGGATAAACCCTTAATCGTTAATGATAGAAACTCGTAATGTATCTGTTAGATATTAACAAATATTAAAAAAATTAACACATTTTGAATTTTTGCTGCCACTTTTCCACATATCTAAAAGTTACTTTTTCCAGTATCGTTCTCCAAAAAAGGCCATAACTTGAAGATTTATTGATCCTTTCGAACCCGATGCTACATTTCATTTACACAAGTTTTCTAAAATCTTGATTTCGTCAGTAATGGTGTAAAAAAACTGAATTTTGCGAGATTTCAAAATTTTGCAAAGGTCGTCGAATCGTCGAGCTCGCAATTTCGCTCCCTTTATTAGTTTGATTTTTCATAAAATTAAAATGGGAGAATTTTAAAATTTTAGATAAATTACCAGCTTCCAACGAGTAATATTTGTTTAAATTGGATACATTATCGAGCTTCCATCAACGTGAGCACAGGAGTCAGCACCACCTTGATAACCATGTTCGATTGCATCCTGAAATCTGCTAACATCAACTTTCGGTTATCCTTAATTTTAGGCATGATCCTGGGCTCACTGGCTAACAAAGTTCTCGTATCAGAAATTCGATTCAGCCTCCTCATCGGAATGTCAGTGGCCATACTAGTCTTTACCTTTGCAGCTTATTACGCTTTAATTGGTACGATTTATTTCGGATAATCCTTATACCTAGTACGGACCGACGAAACGTTCGTTGCTGAACAAATGTTTCTGTTTCAGTTATTTGAAAATGTTGCTGAAGCTCGTTTCTACAGTCCCGCTGCTGAAACATGTTTCGAAAACAGCAACGAAACAGTTTCGTTTGCGGCTAAACGGAGGACATATAAATTGAATGAAATAGGCGGATGATGTGCAGCGCCAAATTGAGCATTAGCCGAAGAAATTTTCAATCAACACTAAAATTGACAACTAAAATACTCATTCTCACGTTAAAATGACTAAGTTAGTCGTTCATCGTTAATCCTATCATAGCAATAGTCCCTGGATCAGAGTAAAGAATTAGCCGAATAATATTTTCAATCAAGACTAACATAAATGACTGAACGAATTTTCGACAATATTGTGAATGTTTGACAGTTTTGCTATTTTTCAACAATTGCCAAATTGTGAAAAATTGCTGAATTTTTCGAGAAAAAAAAAGGCCAAATTGTCACGCATCAGTAAAATTTAATTAATTGTAGAGAACTGCTTGGATAGTTTCGAAGATAAGTCAGTTTGTCATTGAGAATACGACTAATGACTAACGAATTTTAGTCTAATTAGTCTAGATTATGATGAACCAATCATCAATTGGAAGAGCCATGACTAATGACTTACCAAAGTATTAGTCGTTAGTCATAACTAGTTCAAGAATCAGTACAGTAGTCATTAGTCTCGGTTGATGAATCGACCAACAAATGCCCATCTCTGGTGCTTCACCCATTTGGCTCCCTCAGTAGAAGCTCCGCAACCACGATGTCTCGGATTTTTTTTTTCTCCATTGAGGAAGGTTGAAACGTCCCATGAAATCAGCTCAGTTTCCTAAAATATTCTTCGTGAAACCATTTAAATAAACTGTTTCATCGGTCTGTACCAAGCTTTAGGCATTGAACGTCAAGGGCCTACCAGTGGTCCGTTGATTTGAGGATCTTGGTGGATCCTCTAAGATACCATTTCTACAAATAATTAGTTTTTGTTTCATGTTTGCATTGAGCAGGTCTAGGTGTCGATCCCGATTGGAGCCTACCACTGGCCCAAAAATGGTGCAAAAATCCTGACTGGGTCCACTTGAACACGAACCCGTTCTACATGATGTGGCGCTACACGGGCACCATCTTGGGCATCGGCATGGCCTTGGGCTCTTCATTATACCGCGATTCAGTCGCGGTCAACTTCAGCTTGAGGGAGCGATTGCAGCTTGCCGTGGTCAGCATTTTGGCAGCTTTCATCACCACCGGTCTCATACCCGAAGGTCCTGTTCTGGCGGTGTATTGCTCGGCGTTCGTGATTCACAGCGTGATTCCCCTTATCGTTACCGGCCTCGTGCCGTCCGTAGCGACCACCATCGGCGCCGTCACAAATGCTGCTAAAGAAGATTGAAAAGTATATATTTTTCGGAGTATAGTACATAGATCGAAGTAGTTTTTCGATCCTATAGTTATATTTATTACGATGCACGTATGGTGTTTCGTTGGAAATAACCGGTATCTTATTCAATGGTCCGAGAAGATATTTTATTTTTGCCAAAGAAATCGCCCTGCCTGTGCTCGGACGCGTTATTTATTTCCCCGAATCTCGACCGAATGATTTTCGTCGCATTTAAATTTTGAATTCGACGCGTACGAAAGTAAGCGTAGGATTCCTTCATTTTTGAAACGTGAGATGCGAAGCATACCATAAGATATGTTTGTTTTCCCACGACGAAAGAAGGAATCCTAAAAGTTTGTCGAGAATCTGGCCAAGTTCCTCTATTTATTCAAGCTTGTTGTCACGCTTAAAGATTCTATAAAGAAATTAACATTCCGTAGAGTGCCTAACAAAAATGCGGGTAATTAAAATAAGCCGCGAGGTGATTTGCATACATGTACGTCTGTTTAGAAAAATGTTTCTCATTTGTATGTTTGAAATTAAACAAAGTTTACCAAAAACAATTGAACAACGTTTCTTTAAGCTCGCAATCTGATTGTCATAACTTACTGTTCAAATGGTGACTAAATGGTAGGGAAAATCCAGTTTCGATGCAGCATGGTTCCCCCGACCTTTACAATTTTAAGACAAATTCCCATGACCATCCTGACTACTGACAACGCAACTAAGAAATGCAACATTTACTGATTACACCAAACCTGACTTTTTTTTTTTTAAAAAAAATCAATTTTTCTCCCTAACTGTTGCAGGTTTTTCAGGTCTGGGGAACCCTGTGCAATAGCTTCATGAAACTGAAAACAAATTCACATCGACTTAAAAAATCGTATCGTAAATGCATTTATTTAAACGAAAAAGTTATAATCGTCAATCATCATAATACATCAAACAAACCTGGATCAATTACAGTAGTTCAAGTAGTTCCAAAGCACTGACAGTTACTACCTGCGACATACTGTGTTTACCTTTTCCGAGTAATAACTAGCTATAAAATATAGCATTAAACATTATAGTTTCCTGTAACGGTCATTACTAATTTCCGTACTCGTAGCCAGACTTAGACCCGAGGACTTCAGAGTGCACGCAAAAACGAGCTGAATGACGTTGTTGCAAATTCAACTTTATAAAACAGGAAATAAACGTCAAATGGACCTTGCACAGGTTTTGGTAATTAAAAATGACCAATGCAGACGTGACCTTTACCTTGCAACCAGACTCAAGTGTATATATTGACATATACATGTACATTAGTCTAGCTCAAATCCATTTTATGAATTAAGATCACAAATCGGGGCAAGGTCCATTAATAAAATTACGTCATCACTCACGTGTTCATTACGTACCCGACAGGTAATCCAATTGTGGCACAATGACCCTTGACCTCTTATGCACCGACGTTTGCCCAAACAGCTGTTTGCTGATCATTGCATCATACCTTGATTGCATGGTTTGCAGATCGACTCAGGAATATTTAGGAGACGTACATGTACACTTTAAGCTTGCATGATCTAGGCCGGCATATTCAAAATGTCCAAAACCTGATGTTTCAATTTAGCAAAAACCAAATTAACGCCGCGTTACACAATCAGACAATTTTAATTAAAGGTAAAAATTAACTCAACTGGCCGCCATTTCGATACTTTAATTTTTAAGATATCGCCAATTTCGTCGAAATGTAACGATTTCGGGAAGATATTTAACATCCTCGATAAGCGGAACCCAAATACGAACGTCGATATAGACGACAAAACACTCGTAATAGCGTTTTCAACGGATTTATCAACGGAAATTAAACAGTTTCAAGTTGGAAAAAATGCATCTACGCCTAAGCAGGCAACGCCCAGCAAGCTCGCGGTCCCGTCAAAAACGTACGGGACGTTCAATATCCACCCATTTTCAGTTTCCCCATCGCATTTCGAGGAAATCACGATTAAACCAAGCATCAAATCGTACATTTCGAACATTTTCAGGGGTGTCATTTACCCCCATTTTCAAGTTGGAATAAAACGCACCTTCGAACCTGGTTACAAATGGCAGACAAGGTCCATAACCGAAACATACCGTATATTCCCTAAACTTTACCGTACGTCGAATATCCCAGGTGATTCCTCGAGGAAACTGCCAAATCTTTCAACACGCATCGTTCGTTTTTCACCCTATTTACTTCCCTTTTCAACTCTCCGAAAGTGGCAAACCCTAGCTACATGGGCCCTATTAAAAACGAGGAAAGCCATTCCAGTAGTCTCATATCATCCCATATTCGATAATAATAAGCAGACGAAACTAGGTCGCTTTTTACCTTCCCCCGTCCTCTTCGGCAATTTCGTCAACGAAATAAATTCGTCAGAAAAACTAGTCTGGAAAACAGCCGAAGATCTACAGACAAAGAATCGGTCGCGATTGAGAAATACTTGGGTATACGATCCAAAACCCGAGAGCTGCACGCATTCATAATTCCAATTCGAACGAATTAATTTGGAATGCAGAGTGACGTCACCGCGTTCGAAACCCTCGAAGGAAAGAATAATCCCATGCGCTGGCTCGATGTGTGCCTTGCCTAAAAACCTGCTTCGTAAGTACTAAAAGAGAGCTAGAGAGAGACAGAGAGGATAAAGCAAACTACAACTCTCTCTCCATTTTAACTGCTTGTCGTGCCGCTCAAAATCATTTTCGGGACCCGAGATTTCGACGTTGAAAACACGGCGCTCGTCTCCTAGAGAATAGCCGAATATTCGGGATTCGTGGAACCGCGGAAAAGACGGGAAAGGAACGTGGGTGAAAAAGGTAAGTTCGATTTACGAAAACGTTCGATTTAGGCCCTGCAGAGTAGTCGCAAAAATATATTATTGTGTGTGTATACGCTCGGCTACATATTGAATTTCTAGTCTCGTAGCTTTATAGTTAGAGCTTGCCGTCGTTGTTCTACTTTGTTGTTGTTGTGTGTGGATCGAAAAAAATGCATTTTATATCGTACGCTAGCTACGTCCACTTTCGGTACACTTTTATAAACTGGACGAACTAGGTGTGTGGAAAAAAAAGCCGGAAAAAAAATCGTGCGTGTAGTAGCCCGGGCCATTAGTTTTCCGAAACTTGAGTTGAATGTGAAAAACCACTTTTTCACTTCCATTTCTTATGAAATTTTAACGTGTAACGCGCGTGGGTTGTTCACGGTACGATTTATTGGTAAGGATTTGATAAGAAATCTCGTAATCTGGACGCTCGGACGTTCGAAGAGCCACGGGCTCACTACGTAATTATATCCCCTAAACAAAACATATGAAATGATTGAGAAATCACTTTTTCTTAAAATATGAAAAGTAAAATGTATGATGTTACTACACGAATCTTATGACGTTTCGTATGGATTTGATAAGTAATCCCACGATCGAAATCTGGACGTACGATATATTTGTACAGTGAGTACATGGGGGAAATAATCAAAGAGCTAGGCTTATACCGTATATCCCTTGAAACAAAAACGAAAATATTCGAGTTCGTACCACTTTTTTGAGGTCTAGTTAACTAGTAATTAAAACATGCGAGGAGTACGAGTTGTTTACCCTGGTTTACGGTACGTTTTAACAAAATATGGATTCGATAGGAAATCTTGATGTGATCGAAATCTGGACGCTATAGCTCGGACAAATGGAGGGAAATAATATATCAAAGAGCTAGGCTTATATCCCCTAAACAAAACAAAAAAAAGGACTGCTTGCTCGCTGTAGCTGCATGCATGAGTGGGAAAAAAAAGACGAAAACCTCTTTCTTCGTTTCAAACAATGAAACATCGCGATATAGAGGGATCGGGGTGTACATATATTTGAGGAAAACGACGTCCATGTCCATGCATACGTGTATTTACATTGGGATTACAGTTTTGTACGGGCTGCGAGATAGATATAGATATTGAAATAAAAAAAAATTGGGGTATAATTTCCACCTGGAGCCATATCGTATCTCTCGAGTCGACGACGCAGTTTCAGCTATAATTATTTATAGGTAAAACGATTGTATAGCTAGCGCTGAGATAGAAAAACAACAACGAGCAGAGCGCTTGAAGGAAAGGTGAAATTCGGCGAATTTTAATTCGTTGCCATTGCGTATACACACCTTCTGAAGTGAATGACATTTTATTCAAAAATGGCAATGGAGGCCCAGCGTTGAAATAATTGGGAAATTTCGCCGCTGAATGTGGGCTGTTCGGTCCGTATACGCACGCAGTTTTTGGGAGAAATTCGCCGGGGAATTTGGGAGACATAATATTTGGGAAATGTTCTGGGAATTCGTGTCTTAAAGGGTATAGCGATAAGTTGACATCTGGGTTGAATTTGATAGAAATTAAAGGCAGTGCTAATGCCGGTGACAATTTCAAACTTTCCAAGTGGTTATCAGAAAAAAATGTTTGGGAATTTGTGTATAGGCTGGCGTACGTTAGTTGACATTTTATCCGGTTTCAACTTGATAGATATTAAGGCCTGCACTAATGAATGTGCAGGTGGAAATCGCGAATTTATTACAAACGATTCTGATTAACGCACATGTAGGCCTACATCTCTTTTGGGACAAAGATATCCGCATTTACCAACGTTCCCCCTTTTTTTTTTGATGACCTCTTCCCAAACTTATGGGCTGAGATTTTCGCATTTATGGCATTTGAACCTTGTTAGAACAATGGTCCTATGGAAACCTTTGCCCTAAATTGACCACAAGGTTTTAGGGTGAAATCTGGAAATTTGCGATCCTGTTTTGGGGTAATCGCGAGGTGCTATTTTTAAAGGTTGATTCAACAATTTCGAGGTACATGTATATGCAGTAAAAAAACCGGAGCATTTCCTTCAATTTTTAGTTGTACAGTAACTCGTGATTGTGGATGTCAAACTTTGGTCAAAGGTGTCGAAAATAGGTAAGAAATAAGAATCAAGTGCTTTTTGTGGAAACAAGTTAGGATTTCTTTTTCTTCTTCTACATCAAGCGTTCGGTAAAACGATTCACAAATTATTCATAAATGGGACTTAAGGAAACACTTTAAGTTTAACGATAAACTGATCGAGTTAATATCCAAGTTTCGTTATTTTTAAGAAAGTTTGAAAAAGTTCCAGCTAAAAAACTAAAACACGTTCAGTATCTGAAGGGTTTTTTTTGCAATAATTACATCAGAAACTAAGTCAAGAATGTCTTCATTATTTTTGCCCTGATTCCTGCGAAAAAGCTGTACAGTACTCAGCTTACGGACATTTTGAGTTTCGAACAAGTTTTCTGGAAGAAATCATGTTCGAAAGTTGGGTCGTCAAATACATGTACCTACAAAAAGTGCTGATCTGTGGAAAATACAGGTGACTGGGCATTCAAAAAATGCGTTGGGATTTGGGAATTTCCCCTTAAAATGGGCACCCGTTTGGAAAATTATTAAGGGTACTCAAACGGAAACTTTTACGGATGACATTTTGGCAGTCGTGAAGTCTCGTGCGCAACTTCGACACGCTAATTGTTTTAAAAATTCACTCCATGGTAACGCGTTTAAAAGCATTCCTTTTGCCACGTGACTTCTCACCTGCAAAAGATAACCTGAGCATCCCTATTATAGAGTTCACTTCATCTTATTTCTACCAAATTGGAGGGCAGTAATAATATATATATATATATGGCATACCTCAAAAATCTTCAATTTGTTAAGTTCTGTCATTGGTGAAGCGAGGGTTTAAAAAAAATTGGGAAATTTACTGTTTTTTAAACGTATGAATCGTTAAGATTTTATTCATTGTCGGTAGAAGCTGAATAAGGATGTCAGTGTTGTTTTTTTAACCGCCAACGCAAGCTATACAGTAGACCTATACGCAAGTTAAAAATGTCTTTCGACCAGTTCATCGTAAAAAAATCAGGTTGAAGTATTGGAAAATAGATTAGGAAAAATACTGTCTGTTGACTCTTCAAATATGGTATTGACATTTTAAGCCAAGCGGATCGCAAATTAGACTGATGCGAGAGTTTTTTCACCCGATATTTGTTAAACAAATTGACTCGTGCTAAAAATGTCCCTTTATTCGGTCCGCCCAGAAGTTCAGAAAAATGTCATTTTAAAATTATTTTAATAATACATGTAGTTGCTAACGTTGTATCCAAAATTTTATCCAATAGGAATTAAATTTCATTGTTTTCGTTATTATCTTTTTACTATTCAACAGAGCCGGGAGTAAACACGCTTGAAAAGATACCTAAACTGAGGAGGTTTTTTTTAACATAAATTTTGGAGAAAATTAAATACCAAATTTATATACGTATGAATTACATGTACCCATTGATATATTTATTATAAATTAAAATCTGGTTACGCTTTTAAGTAAGTAATAATTTATTATGGGGCAATTCTGGACAATATTTTATCAGAATGCTCTTGAAATTAGATGAAACTTTTATTTTGAAACAGCTTCTCAGTTGAAAATGATAAGAAAATGTTATAAAAATTACAAAAATATTATTGCAAAGTGGTACATATTTTATATCTATTTATAGGTATAAAACTAGAAAGAAAGCTAGTATATTGATTATGACCAATGTTTTTCTTCGTTATATATAGTTAAATTCATAATTTCTTTATATCGTAATAAGGAGTGACACATCTCAAACATTGTCTATTTTTAGATTAAGACGGTGTTAAGTCGAGTGAAATTTATTAAAATTCATTAAAAACATCAAAACTTCACCTGTCGTATAGTTTCGGCGAAATGATTATTTTATCACGCATTACAAGTTTCAATATATGACACATGCATTACCGGTTTATTTAAAAATGGAAAAAAAAAGTTTGAGTTGTATCACTTCTGAAGCAGGAGTCTATAGATTTTTTATTACAAATACACGAAAGTTAAGACAGGGTCGAACCCCAAGACCTGGAAAACCTGGAAATGTCAGGGAACTTGAAAGAATGACTTTTGTTTTGTTGAAAAAGTCAAGCAAATTCAACTTAGTCATGCAGGGCCCATGCATTTGGAAACATTTTTACATTTTCCCTATACGTTTTCCGAGGACAAAATGGCAAACCTTCTACGTTTTCCGAATACAAAATTGTCAAATTTTCAAGATTTATTCATGCAAATTTGTTTTTTAATTTTTTAAATTTTTCTATTTTAATTTTCAAAGTTTGTCGATTTTGGAAAATATGTCAATTTTTGACATTATCATTGGTCTGGGAATTTTTTTAAAACCTGGAAAAGACAGGGAACCCTGTAAGAATAAAAGACAATTTGCATCATGATTAATGTAGTATACTTTTTATAGACTTTAGATGTACTGTAATATAGGAAGGGACTGATAATTACGTAGATTAACGACGTATACGTAATTTTTCGGGGAAATGCGAGTTCTAAAGCGGATTGACCACTTCCACTCTCGAGCTGAAAATCGCTCGAAAAACAGCCGCTGACAAATGAACTTGATTTGAAAAATGAAGCAGATTTTTATTAAGATGCCATATAAGGTGCATATTACAAATGTGGAGGAATCGTCATCGTAATTTCGTCGAGCCAGGTGGTCAAAAAAACCGGACCAGAAAAATGAAAGAAACGAAACAATGAGCTTCTATGCACCTATTGTCCAGCTTTTAAAAACGAGAAATACCAGAGATCGGAAAATTTACCAATTGCTGCTTTAATACTTCAATTATTCGTATATACAGTTTACTGTCGTAATAAAGCCCTGACAAAACTAAACAAAAAATAAGTAAAAATGATGACGTAAATCTTTTTTTTTAAAGGATTCGCCTACGGTTTTAACCGTTTATAATGCGAATATACGAATGACTAAACCTCGAAAACTTGAAAAACTGACCGACCTCAAAAATTACGTCTAGTTTACGCGGGTAGGGTGAGTGAAAATCAATATTTTTAAAGTAAATAAATCGGGGAAACTCGTAGAAAATTGGGCGCAAAATTTGCAAATATGTTGGCGAAATCAGATGTCCGGAAATGAACGGGGTTCGAGGAATGATGATCCTCGAAATGGACGAAATAAGACGTTCGAAAAGGAAGTAAAATTGTACGAGCTATAGATCAAAATAGGATTGTTCAGATATATGAAAAAAAAAATTAGATAAAAATACGGCGGAAATTAAGAAAAAATGGGTAAATTGAATAAAACTAGAAATTTAAGTAAATTGAGAAACGTTCGAAACGTTCGCTCAACAGTCAGGGAACTTGGAAAAGTCAGGGGAGAATAACTTATTTGGAAAACGGCAGCGAAATTCAACGTTCAGTATAGTCACGTTTTCACGATCCAAAATTAATGCTTCCACGTAATTATGTAAACTTTTTAAAATTTTCCGAGTATAAATTTGCAAAATTATCTACGTTTTATGAGTACTAATTTGCAAAACTTTCCACGTTTTCCAAGCACAAATTTGTAAAATTGTCCACGCTTTCTGAGTACAAATTTGCAAGATTTCCAACATTTTTCGAGCACAAATTTGCAAAACGTTGACATTTCCCGAATACATGATTGTCAAATTTTAAACATTTTTTCATTTTTCCATGGTAATTTCGTACGTTTTGTAATTGTCATTAGTAAATTTTGAAAAATAGCGTCAACGTTTGACATTGTCATCGCACGGTCAGAGGGAAGGCTGAAAAATCATCGAATTGTATAAAAAATTGAAACATTAGCTAAACTGATCGATATTTGATGGTCAAAGACGAATAAAATTTGACAAAATTGTGGAATTAAACAAAATAGGATATTTAAAAATCATCAGAATTTGATAAACATCAAAATTTGACCAACATAACTAAATTGAGCGAAAGTATTATTTAATTTCGAAAATTATTATTGGTTTCGTACACTTTCAGAAAATGTCGGGGGAAAAAAACAACAGCTGTTCGCATATTTTTAGTCAGCAACTTTTCGAGCGACCCTCGTGTATGTTGTTGTGGTGCATGAGCACGTGGAGCAGGCACTCGACCTTTCAAGGGCAACGCATAAATGACTGTCAAGTTTTTTTTTGTTTTTTTTTTTGTCTTTTTATGTAATTCCGCCACTTCCCTTTTATATCACAGTCTCATCTTCCGGAGTGGGTCGAAATATAAAATCAATTTATATTAACCATTAGTATATAATAGTAAAAATAACAAAAAACTAACGTCCGACGTTTGAAAAAGTTCATAGAATTACAAGTTTTTATGCAATTTGTCTTTAATTTTAATGTTTAATATGCGAATAAATTGGGAAAATTGGAATGATGAACGAAATTGACCAACAAATCGACGAATATAGTTTTCGTTAAATTGAGCTGTCCTGGAATGTACTAAGTTCTCCAGAGTTGTAGGAATAAATCAAAAATCACTAAAATAGGAAAAAAACACACGTTTAAAATAGGATGTCCGGAAATGAGTGAAATAGTCAACAACCAAAATAGACGAATGTGAACGAAAAAGTGAAATTAATGTCTGGAAATGAATGAAATTCCCTCGACAAATAAATGGACGAATGAATGGAAATCACCCAGAGAATGAATTGAGGGAAATGAGATGTCCGGAAATGATATTATGATGGGGAGGACGAATCGGGAATCACAAGGTTGAGTCAAATACATGTAAAAGAAACGTACAGTATATATGAAAATTTCTGGAAAAAAAAGAAATTCCCTGAGATTTTGCAGTAATTTTCTTGTGATTTACTGTATAAAGATTTTTCTTACGATTTTTGAACAGTTATCTTTCTATTTTCAAGCAAGTTTCTTATGATTTTTTTTATCCAATCTGCTTTTGATTTTTAATTAATTCTGTTGCGATTTGTAATGAATTTTCTTACAATTTTTAATTATTATAATATCTTTATTTACAATTTTTAAGTAATTTTTTGGTGATTTATAAAGATTTTTCTAACGATTTTTGAACAGTTATCTTTCGATTTCCATGCAAGTTTTTGCTTGAGGGCAGTTGAATTGAATCGAAGTTTCTTGCGATTTTTTTTATCCAATTTGCTTTCGATTTTTAAGTAATTCTGTTGCGATTTTAGATGAATTTGCTTACAATTTTTAAGTAATATTTTTTTCCACTTTTAGGCTAATTTCTGGTGATTTTTAAAGATTTATCTTACGATTTTTATCCAGTTATCTTTCGATTTTCAAGCAAGTTTCTTACGATTTTTTTTAATCCAATTTTGCTTTTGATTTTTAAGTAATTCCGTTGCGATTTGTAATGAATTATATTACAATTTTTAAGGAATGATTTTATTTTTTGTACAATTTTTTAGCATTTTTCTCGTGATTTTCAAGCAAATTTCTTGCGAATTTTAAGGAACTTTCTTACGATTTTTTTTAATCCAATTTGCTTTAGATTTTTCAAGTAATTCCGTTATACGGTTTTTAATGGATCTTCTTACAATTTTTAAGCATTTTTACAGAATTTAAGCAATCTGCGATTTCCGAGCAAATTTCAATCAGTTCTAGTACGATTTTAAGCGTCGGTTCATCGCTGGGGGAGTATTTTTAGGCGCGAACTTATCGAACGATTTGAGTTTTTATTTCTCCGGTAAAGAATAAATAAATTGGCCATGTTTATATTCAGTTGTTTTAAGCCTAATGCAAAAGTCGTTCCCCTTAGCTACACACACACACCGCTTATATATCTAGGCCCAGTCCATGTTCGTAAAATGGAGGAGGGATATATTTTAATAATATCTGTTTTGGGAAGAAGAAAGAATAAATATGGCGGCTGCGCAGGGCATGCAGGGGGGGAAATAGGAAGGTGGGATTTTGGTTTTGACGCGAATTGAATTCAAAATCCATACGGAAAAGCCATGGGCGAAAAGCGAAAGGGGGGAGAGAATGAGTTCATTCTGAATTTTAAGGGGTTGCTTTTTACTTTATTTAATAGGCCGGCGCTGGAAATGAATGCGCACTGGCATCGACTATCTCAATTTCAAATACAGCAGATATAAAAAGAGGGGCCTGACTGCTTAGAATCTTAGATGGAGGACGAGGAAATGGGGGGACATTTGTAAATTTGTACAGGTGGAGGAGGACCAGCTATGTTCGTATGTTAGGAATGATTTCAGGGTTACACCGGACCTGGAAAAGTCAGGGAAATGTAACGTATTAATAATGCCACGATCCAAGATCAATGCTTCCACGCGGAATTAGCTCTGCAGTGCCCATTTGCAAAGTTGTTTTTTTTAATTTTTCCAGTACAAATTTGCAACATTTTCACCAATTTCAGAGGATAAATTTGCAACATTTTCAACAGTTTCTTTGAGGACAAATTTAAAAATTGTTTAAACTTTTTATAACTTTTCATTTGTAGGCCTACACCTTTTTGGAGTACAAATTTGTAAAATTTTCTACATTTTCTGAATACAAATTTTTACATTTTTTTTCTGCTAATTTTTTAAAAAAACATTCTTTGTTAATTTGTAAAATTTTTCAAAATTGTCATTAGTCAATTTTGTAAAACATTGAATATTGCCCCGTGTCGATTTTGGAAAATTGTGGATAACATCGGCATTTGTCAATTTTGAGATTGCTATCGTTGGGGAATTTGTTTAAAAACCTGGAAAAGTCAGGGCAGTTAAATATTAAATTTCTGAGTGAATCCTATACAAGATTTTGCAAAATAACAATGCTTTCCAGAAAATTTGCATTTAATCGTACGTGGAATATAGTTAAAATTTGTTCGTACACTGAATATGATTAATTTTCCACTGGAATCTCAGTGCAAAAACCATTGATTCGTTGAGAAAATACATTTTTGGGAGATCTTCAAATTGTACAGGTTGAGAAGGTCTAGCAATGCTAAAAAATATATTAATAAACCCAGAAAAGTCGTTGGTACGTAGTGTTCGTACATTGGGAAATTGCGTACTGGGGCCAAATTGAGCGGTTCAAAATACTTATTTTTTTGTGTAAATGAACCGATGCGAGACGCGCATTGCTAGGCTAAATGGTGGAAACCGGTTGGTCTTTTTTCCCTAATTTGACCTTCATTTCGGTATTACTTTAACATTTTTGAAACAACCTAAAAGGTATTCCGCTATCGAAGAGAGATAGATACGTAGCGATGCGTCTAGAAATAAAATACTCTTCGAGAGTGGCAAAAAGCAGCTCAGACGATTATGAATTTGAAGGGGAGAAATCACACACAATGAATTAAACCTCAACTTTCTCAGCTGCAAAATGAAACATTCGCGATAGGAGTACTCTGACAGCAGTATTCGCGAATCGCGCATCGACAGTCACGTGTGCAAAATCTATACACCTTCATTGGTTTATAAAATTCACTCGAGGTTACTGCTGTTCGGTAAGCCAGGGTTACCCCGAACCTGGAAAGGTCAGGGAAGAATGATTTTATTTGATTGAAAATGTCACGGAAATTCTACGTACTCATGTTGTCACTATCCAAAATTAATGTTTCAACTTGGTTAGCTCAGAATCCATTTACAATAATTGTAAAATTTCCGAGGACAAATTTGCAAAATTTTTACTTTTTCCGACTACAAATTTATTAGACAAATTTTTAAAAAAAATTCATGTTAATTTTGTCAAATTTTCAAAACATTTTCATGATCATAATTTTGTCAAATTTTTCTTTGTTAATTTTGAAAATATTTTCAAAACTATGCAAAACATTAAATATTGTCCTAAATCGTTTTTGAAAAATTGTGGATAACTTTGACATATGTCAATGTTGACAATATCACTTGTCAGGGAAATTTGTTTAAAAACCTGAAAAAGTCAGGGAAGTTAAAACCGAAATTTCTGTGGGTACCCTGTTACACGCGTGACTCTGCCAAAGTTTGATTCGCAAAACTTGTCTGAGTTCAACCGATGTAATTATTTAACATTAATGTCAAAGTTAACAAAAATAAACATCTACAGTATATACATTATATAATTAATAGGATTTCACAAAATGATGTAACGACAGTAAAGAGTAGCCTACTAAGAGATGATGTAACAACTGTTAAGAAAATATGTACACTGTAGCCTATAATTAGTAGACTTATTTTTTTCCAGAATGTTTTTTATTTCCTGAAATATGAATTTTTAGTAAAAAGTCATATTTTGAAAAAGAACGTTTCTTGTAACACTACAAATGATATACAAGTCTAATTGTACTCAAACTTTATTTTTAAAGTTGAAAAATTTAGAAAATGAGATTTTTAAGTAGCCTAATTATTTAACATGTAATGTTTAGAAATAATTTTTTACAGAATGTTATTTTTTCCTGAAATATTTATTTTTAGTGAAAAAAATGTCATTTTCTTGTATGCGAGAAAATATAGTTTTTAATTAAAACTATTTGAAAAGTTTAGTAAGAGTCGTGCATTACATCGTACAAGGTGTCCTCGAAATCTATTGAAACTTTGAGGACACCCTGCATCGATTTTTAAAATCGTAAAACTCAAGATCGCGGGCTTTATGTCCTCTAAATACTCGCATATTTTAAAACGAGAAAGAAACTTAAAAAAAAAAGTTTTATGAATCAACGATTACAACTAACACATTTTTTACGAAACTTTGAGGACCCCATACTATAGCACATACTGCGATAGTAAAGTATATAGTATACACTTTAAAATGCGTACGAAGCTTTATAAAGGTTATAATTGGAAAATAATTGTTTTATGGCCCGTAAATTAAAACGTCTATATTTTTTTAATACCCTGGAACGAGTCGGAAATGTTTTAAAAGTTATTTTCATCGCTGTTAGAAATACAACCTTTTTTTTTATTCTGAATCATCGGCAAAAAACGATATGGGGCCATTCAAAAAGGGCGTCCTCAAAATTTTCCAAAAATTGGACTCACCCCTATCCTCTGTACGCATTGTGTCCTGCCAATCATGAACCCCACTTTCGCCCCCCCCTCCCCCCCCTCATCATCCATCCCCATTCGGACGTCTGAAGCTTTAAAAAAATGTTTTTTAAAATTTTTTAGTTTTGCAAATTTATACTCGGAAAACGTGAACACGTGAAAAGGTTGCACTTTGCCAATTTGTCCTCAGAATCGTTTGGAAATTTTGCAAATTTCTCCTCGGAAATTGTTGAAAATCTTACAAACAGGCTATGTACCGGAAAACGTGGAAAATTTTGCGAGTTTATGCTCGAGAAAAATGAAAATTTTGCCAATTTATACTGGGAAAATTCTAAACTACGCGATATTGCGCTCAATTTTCCTTTTACTTCAGGAACTGATTTTATTTGGCGTTTTTATTTTTTATTGAGTGGACGTCCGAGTTGGTCATACCCCCCTTCCTCCCCCTGTCCACATTAGGTCGGTGACTCAACCAATCCCTTCCCCTTTCTATGCCCCCTACAAGAGGACATCCTTTTTGAATGGCCCCTTTCGGTATAGAGCTCGGCCCCAAACTCAGTATTTTTGCCAAGTTGAAAACGCACGCATTTTTCTTTTCTTTAAATTTCAGTTTTAGGCCAGGAAACACGCGTGCCAAACATTCAGACCGATTTTCAACATGAAATGCTTTGGTAAATTTTCGGCAGAAATATCGCGACTTTTTAAAAAGCTATTTAAACTTAGGTTCGAATACCATGCAGTGAAAATATTTGCTGGATCGTATCTTATCGGCGTTGTATAACTTCCATATCATCTTTTTTTCTGTCTTCAAATATATCCCCAATTTGAGCGTATAGACGAATCATGAGTAAAAAATGCAGTATGAGAAAAGTTAAGATAGTTAAATCTCAATTTTAGTTTAGTTTAAAATTACGAAATCGGCGCCAGAAATACGATATTACATTGCTCGACATAATCGATTGGACACCAGTAAAATTGCAAAAAGGGACAAAATAATTTTTTTTTAAATGTGTTTGTATAGAACGACATTTTATTTAAACATACAATGAGAGTTAACTAAACAAATCGCTTAAATTAGTTATTTCCTCGAAATTAATTATGGAAAAAGGGAAATTATTCCAGAGAAATGATGAAGAAATTATTTAAAGTAGTGGAACATAAATGATGGGACACTTTACAAAAGTTGAAAAATATTATACGGAACGTACAATTACTGTAATTTTAATGAATAAAAATATTATATCACGTTTAATAAGTGTTATTCATCAAAATTATAGTAATACGGTACCGCAAAAAAAAAACGGATTTCAACTTTTGTAAAGGTGTCCCATCAGTTACGTCGAACTTTAGAATTGTTTTTTTTTTTAAATTATTTAATTCTCAGTTTTTGTTCAAATAAAATATTATATACAGATCCATTTAAAAATCATTTTGTTTGGCCAATTTCTGAAATTTTGCTGGTGTCCCATCAAATACGTTGAGCGCTGCATGTACTGTAATTTTGAGTATAATCTATTTGTCATATATAGGTGGTGCTCGGACGGAAGCTTTTACGAATCGTACTTTTGACAGTCGTGAAATCGCCTCATTGAATTTTCAGAAATATAAACGAATAGCATTTATTCGTTCTCATCTAATAAATTAAAGGGTGATATTTGAGGCAATTAAATCCGCCACATGGTCCATCTATTGTTTTTTTTTATTATTATTTTGCTCACGAGACTGAGTTGCGTAATTGGTGACATTGACCCTTTCGTTTCTCTTATAAAAAAAAAAGCCGTGCGAGCCTCATCCTGTTTACCGACTATTTCGTGCCACCCGTAAACCCCTTTTATACACCTCCAGGTATACCCTGGTGGAAAGATCAGTATACGGTCACTATGAATAGTGGTTTTTCGGACTACTGATATCACTATAGGTTTATAGTGATATC
>JAQGBX010000401.1:0-37208 GCA_034698745.1 Megaphyllum sjaelandicum | reverse complement strand
ATGATGATCCCCCCTGCCACATGGTACTATGTACTGACTGCAGGGTAATGAATAGAATAGAATAGAATAGAATAAATATTGTATTGTATTGTATAGTGGAGGCGATTTCATCCGCCCAGGTTAAATAACAAAAGCAATTAACATAAAGCACGTGGGTATCAGTAAGTTGTGTTGGATGTTGAAATTGTCTGATCTGTTTACAAATAATATGATCTATCCAACCCTGGCGACCCATAAAGGTACCCCCATAGAGGACATTGCCCATGATGACCATGAATTCTTAATGTCAACAATCAGGCGTGTCTGCATAACTGCTCATAATATCTTAAAGAAATTTATATCTAGAATTCTGCATTGGGTTACTATCTGAATATCGTCATTTTTAGAATCATGGCAGTAATGGCAACATTTACCATCACATTAGACATAGGCCTACTTGTAAATTTAGATAAATAGAAAATAAAGAGGTGTTCTCACCAATTTATTATTTTTGTTCCAGCTGAATATGCAGCGCATGGAACAGATCGAAGAAGCAAAATTAAAAGCCAAATATCCTGCAGCGAAGAAGCCTGGTGGCACCACGTTTTTACAGAAACGATTAAATAGAGGGGTGAGACTTGACTTTTATTAATTGCCCACATTCTGCTACCAATCTTCTCATTGCATTTTAACAAAATTTAATTGTATCCTGACACAGCAAAAGTACTTTGACTCTGGTGATTATAACATGGCCAAAGCGAATGGTCAAAAGAGGAGCATTCCTGTTGTTCCACAACCGACGGGTGAGGCAATTCCCACGCCTGACAACCTCCCAACCAGGAAAACGTCGTTGGTGCAGAGCAAGCTTGCTGCAGGACTTACGTAATATCTGAAGGTGCTGTACCTGTAATGGTGTGGAAGAACTTCCTTTCTTTATGGGTTATACCAAACGTGTGGAAACTGTTCAAAGTATACCACAATATTCTTAGATTTACCATTAAACATACCATCCATATGTCTTGGAAAAATCTGTGGTCAATGTGAACCAGCCACATATTGAATGTTTTTGCCCATTCATGTTTTGCAGTATATATCTTAAATCTTCGAATCTATTTTTTTCATTCTGCTTCATTTTGGGGTGTGGCAGATTATCTTCCTCTAGCACATTTAGTTTATAGAGTAGACAAAACTATCAGTTTTAATTTAATGCTTTTTTGCATTACTTATTGAACTGTTATTTTGTAGTTAGATTGACGTTTATTGTAGTCAGTTTTTATATTTTCTATAGTTTGGTGTGTATATCCTTCTTATGTGGTATGCAGTGAGTCACAGTAATGTTTGAAGGAAATTTAACACTGAAACAGGTCCACAAGCCTGATAAGTGTTATAGGTAGAGGCTGATCTGATCAAAGTGTGCTAGGTTTTAGCATGCAGTGGGTTATTTTTTTTTCAAATTGAAATAATTTTACAGTTGCGCATTGGCATTTAACTTGGAACTGCAACTTCATAGATGCCAAAAGTTCAATTTTAACATGGTTGTTTTGAAGTTAATCTAAAGCATGTAATAATCTGTGCTATTTTTCAACAGTTTGTTAATTTTGAACCCCTAATGGAGAAATTTTTATGTACTTTTCTTACGTTTTAAATGTTGATTTAAATTAATACATCTGGGCTCCAGACATATTTGATAAGTTACATTCAAAGAAAACTGCAGTACCACATCATTGGGTCCTGAAATTTAAATTTCTAAATATGTTTATAAACTAAAATAATTGAAATTGGTGATTAATCTTGACCTGGCAAAATTGTACATTTTTTCTTGAATGGTATGGAAAATTCCATTAGTTCTGCTTATACTCCTGCTTTATTAGTTGTAAAATTTATCTGATTAGATATCAATTGATTTTGATGATTAAATAGTATAATTGTATGATACGGAATCTGAAATCAAGAGCAATTAAGACATTGTTATTGTTCCTTTTACTGCTACAATTGATACACTTGAAATTGTTACTTAAAGGTCAAATTAATAGCTGTGTAATCTTTGAAATATATGTGCAACAACGCTGCAACATTTATGGTATAAAATAACTAATATGCTAAAACGTCCCATTGCGTTTTTATATATAAACAAGAAACAGTAATTATCTTCCCACAGGAAGTTATGAATTTACATTGCAGCTCTTTTAACTAATTTGTTTTCATGTATTTTTTTTCCTTTTCTATTTATTTACTTTAATTGGATGCATTCACATGCTTTAGCATTAAAGGAAAGATTGATAAATTATACAAGTAGGCTATCATTTAGAAGTTGTATTTCTTGCGTACTAGCTGTCATCGTTTTTATTCAAAAAGGTTGATGTACTTATTTGGCGCTAAACATTTCTTGCAAAGATTGAGCGAATTTAATTTTTTAAAAATGGGAAGTAGTCAAATGGTTTTTATTTTATATTGTAAGGTTAGTAACTATAATCAGATAATGGTTGTGACAAATTATGCCCATGGATGAACACTGGCACAGTTTTCTGTTTATTCATATCAACTTTCTTATTAGCAACACTACCATCAATATGAAAGGTTTATATTTCTGAATTTGAATGATTTTTTTCCACATGCATGTGCTATTCTTAAATGCTGGTTATTTAAGGAAAATTTCAATGTTAGGTAAAACTTAAAATATATTAGGTCTACAGGCAGTAACAGTTTCTTAGGAGAAACCGTATATATTTGGAGTTATTTGACTTATTTCCAACTTGTAATTATTTACTAAATCAGATAAACTTAGAAACGTCTTTCATTTAATATAGTCAATTTTATTTTTATCAATATAAATGGAAAAAGATTAATCTTGTAAATCGTAAAACCATATTTGCTTTTGAGAGTTCATCCGTAACCTTCTATACATTTATTAACAATTTCTTTTAAAGATGGGTTTTCCATGGCAGCAGCAGTTCTTTCTTTATCATTAATTTGCTTGTTTACTAAATTGAAAAAATAAATAGAAGTATAATCAGGCACAGGCCTAAATCTATTCACATTTTAAAACTCATGATCAATCAAAGATGTTTACTTTCTTCAGCAGTTGAGTGTGTCCCCTTCTGGATAAAAATATCCAGCTAAAAAAAAGTCATTGCAATATTTTTTTTAATAAAATGGCTAAGACTTCACATTGATCAGGGGCTGTGCATTTTGAAATTTACCTTGTGTCTTTGAGGTAATTCATTTTCAAGTTTGGTCCTTAAGCATAATCCTGAAACAAGATTAAAAAAGTGTGATGAATTCATGAATGTTGTTATCTAATATGTACACTTCTCCCCATACCTATCAAAGTGGCTAGTGAGCAATGGGGTACAGTTGGAACAAATTCTATCTTGATCAAGTAGATGTCATCTTTGATGAGGCCCACAGTAACACCGCTTTCACTGACAACATTAAGTTCTTCTAGTGTTTCCGATTTTTCTGGATCTTGTATGGTCCTAATTAAATCTGAATAAACAAAAGATGCACTTGAAATGAGCACACTATCAGCAAATGCATACCAAATTTGATTTGTTTGTGGATTTTTTACATTGGCATATTTCTGCTATGAACCTTAACACCATGCACCGCCAGGGGATGTGCCAGCGTCACCTACCTATTCTGTTTTAAGTAAGAATTATACGGGCGGGATTGACGCAAAAGCGTCCTTCAGTATTTCCCAAATCAAGCCCCCTATACGAACGTATAGGGGGCTTTGGTATTTCTCATGTAGGACTTTCCTTCTGATAGGCGTGGCTTTATGTCAAAGGTCATAGGCACAGTAGTGTCAAAGGTCAAGTGGATTTACCTTGGGCTCAAAGTTCTGCGTACCTTGTTACTCACCGTATACTTCGGCTGCTATTAAGCCACATTCATCAGCTTCGACAGCTAAATCTGCGACCTCGATGTTCATTCTTCACAGTCCTATAAAGTCTTAACTACTTTTCATGCTTACGAATACGATCTAGTCAAAATATTAGGACATCTCAGCTAGTCTTTACCGCGGATTACAGCTTTTTCCTAAAAATGAATTGCCTTGCTTACCGATAGGTGGCAGCGGTAGTAGTTGTAAACTAGAGTATTGTAAACACTTGTGCCAAGTATACCGCATGCACGGGCGCGAAATACGAATGCAGACAACAACCAGCGTTCTTGATCGTCGAAAGCTAATTTGTAGAAACTCATATCACGACTCCCAAATCAACGTTCTCCAAAATTGATTTTAATCTTCAAGCTAATTTAAGGTAATATCTGAATCATTGTTTCACCGTATTTCGAAACTATTGCAAATTTAATCATTTGCCTATGTAAAGCATGTAATGGAATGTATGGAAAATTGTTTGTTCTAAAATCTAAATCCATCCTGTTTAAATTTTACTCGAACCCCAGAATTTGATTTTATCAATTGTTGTAAAATTTAAAGATTATGCTGTGAAACTGTCTAATTTGATATCAATTAAGTTGTAAACACGTGAGCCCATGCAGTTAGACAGTACAATTCGTCAAAAAATAACTTACCAGATTACGATACGAAATTATTTCTTATTCAATGAACGAACCCGACTACTTTCTATTTTGTGCATTATAGTTCTGCTTACCAGAAGTAAACTATGCATTTCAATAAACCATGCAAGTTCCGACATGTGCATGTGAATTACCAGGATTTGTTTCCTTAGTCAAAATAATCTATGAAGTTTTATTGTTTCAAAATAAAACTATCTTAAATTCATATCATTACAATGCTTCTTACCGACGTCGAGAGAACCCTAACTAGCAGGTTTCACTCCCCAGTCGAGGTTGGTGAGAATTTCGAGGATGTGCAAAATTCTCATAAGTAGCGGCTCGAACGAGTTTAAACCGTGGTCCTGTGTAGATCCCTCTTAAGGGGTGGAAGTTCCCCTTCGTAGGCAAAATTCCCAGGTAGGTGATGCTGGCACATCCCCTGGCGTTGGTGGTTAGCCCTCGTGTGCAGAAGTAGGCCAACGTTAAAAAATTATCAAACAACAATGCTTCACAAAACTTGATTCTTAAATAATGAACTTAAAAATATTCATATTTTAGTGGACGTTTATTAATTTATGAAGCAAAATATAGCAACATATAATCGGGAGATAATGACAAATTTGTAATAGAAATTTTGAGGGGATCAGCAACAGCAAGGGAATGATTCAATCGTTAATTTAGTGGTGGAACAATAACATAAAATATATATATATAAATACTTGTGCAAAACAATGTTTCAAGCAAATCATCAGAACTTAAGTAACTATCAAAAGCAACACCAAAGATCATAAAAATATTGTTTTGCTGAAATTAACAATATAATCTGAATTAGTTAAGTCTACAAGATAATCCTATTGGCAATTGCATAAACAATCAAAAATGCAAATTGAATCAAAACACATCGCCCTCGATATGAACATCTATAATATAGTCGAGTTATTGAGATGCTTTAGATGATAAGACTACCAAAAGTCATTGACACAGTCTTTAAGAGAACAGCGACACGATAGAGGAAACGGTAAAGAAAAACGAATGAAGCCAGCAATTTCTTGATCCAATTGTGTTAACTTGAACCATTTTATGTATTTTACAGATCAAATAATGGCTTTAACGAGATATTTACTGTGGAAAGAAATTAAAAGTCAAGCAATCTGCACCCATTACTGCACTGCATACCTCTCCAATATTAGGATTCTGTAAAAATTCACAAAAAGGAACAAGTTAGAAATTTCACACAGCAGCCACAAACAATTCAAGGTGAATTATTTTTAACAAATACTTCATTCAAAATTAAGTTTTAGTAGAATTCTGTAATTCTTCCAACAAATATTCTTGTGTTTACAATTTAAACGCAGGTTGAGTATCTCTTACTGAAATGCTTGAAACCAAAGGAGCTTTAGGTGTGAAATGTTCCACTTCTGACGTCATGTCAGCGTTCAAAATACTTCGAATTTCGGATAAGGAATGCTGAACCTGTACTATTTAAAACTCCAATGATCATCCAGGGTTTCATGGTATACTAGCTGATATAGCCATTTTATATAACAAAACAATTTTTTGATTCCAAAATGAAAATTGTGCAATGTTTTTCTTTTAAATAACTTCTTATCAAGATGATTTTCTAATTTGGAGATAAACTTATTTTATTTCTCAGAAAAAAAAATATTGAAAATATTCCCTAGAGAATGAACCAGTAAGACAATCTCATAATAGCAAATCGCAATTACCATCTATTAATTACAACTGGCATTTTGCCTAATGATGATAATGCATAATTGAGGGGTATGGGTACCTGCTACTGAAGTCCTCTAAGCTTATGGATTTCAAATTTAGTAGCGGCTGCCAGTATTAGCAGCCATTGACTGTCTGACTGCTCCAGCTGCTGCATTGGTAGCAACGTTTTGCACGTGTTCATTGTGCAACACCCCAGTCGCAAACTCTTGCTGTGCCTTGGCAAAACTGGCTTCTGAATTCCGATAAATTCTGTGAATCTGCAAAGAAAGCAACCTGTTCATTACCAGCTCATCATTCTAATAAGGCAATTAAATGGCTCCAAATTGCATTCACAATCTCAATCAAAAGTGCTCAGTAATTTTTGGCCGCTCTTTTCTTACCTTGAGCAACATATATACGTTAGCCAAAAGCATAACCGTGAAGGCTATGGACACTAACGTTGAACATATTCCTGCTCCAAGATTTTTGGTATAGGCCTGGATTGTGACGATCCACCCACTGAGGAAATGAAACAGACACCATTCATGCATGATCCAAAATAAAGCCATTTACAATATGCATTCCTTAAAATAAGTGTGTGCAAACAAAAACAATTTGCAGCATCTCCTCTCCTTGTTAAATTTAGTTGTAATGGGAAATGGGTATAAGGAAAATGGTTACTAACATTTAACATCATGAAACTAAACCTTATTTTGAGTAAATTAAGATTGGGTAAATTGAGACTTTCTGCAATGAGATGACACAAATTGAGACATAATGCAATCAATAAGGCATTAAATGGAAGTGTAACATAAGTTCTTGCTCGCAATTCAATTGAAATAATTTTAAAAAGTGTTTGTCACATATTCAAAACACTAAAATCAATTATGTTGCACTTCCAATAACTTATGTAATGTACTACTAAAACCGTTAATCCTTAACAACTATATGTAAATGCATCATATCAGATGAACAAGCCAAATTGAAGAAATTCCCTTTTTAGGCATCCTAAAGATAAAAGAATGCTCAAAATTAATGTCAAAGAGCATTCATTGTTTGCTGACCAATTTGACGCTTTCACATGCAGACCAATTAAGTCCAATTCTTCAACATGCACTAAGTAGAAGGTTATTAATTGATCAGACCAGAAATTCATGCACCAAGCACATAACCATAAAAAATGTAAAAACCACCTGAAAGAAATAAGGAAAAAGAGTCCATAGTGCATCTACAAATGATGCACTGATCAATAAGAGAAATTAGTATCAGTGACCAACTGGATCGCTACAACCACATTTGCTGGTCAAGAATAATGGATCTTAAATCTTTTAAGGAAAAAACCAACTAATGCTAAATTTTATCGCAACATATTTTACACAGCTAAACATTTCCCTAATGAAAAAGATCATTATTAAGCATGTTACGCCATTAACATAAACTGATTGAGATAATGACGCAATGATGATAGCCTTCAGATATACCTTTAGAAGTATAATAACGCCTAAAAGATTAACCACAGCAAACAGAAAACCGATTATAAGGACTATGCCACCAACAGCATAGCCAGTAACTCCTCCAGGATTCCGTATTATAGTTAAACCGAGAATAAACCCACTGTAATCATTAAAAAAACACTGGCATTTCCATTAATGATGCAGCACATTTATAATTGTTTTACAAGAGTAAATGACAATAATTAGGCTATTGAGTCTCACAAGCAAAGACTATGTTCTAAATGCGAGATCATACCACATCTTATCAGACTTGCATTCAGCCTGATCCACTATAAATGTACTAAAATAGAATTTTTTCCTATAATTATAAATATATAATAAAAAAATCCTACCATGCTCCCATGTTTGGTATTCCAATAGCAAATATCCCTTTCAATACGCAATTAAAGAAAAAGATGAAGAAGAAAACGAAGAAATTGAATGAGCTGTCACTTCTAAAATAAGAACATAAATTTCAGATAAAGTATTTCAGTATCAGAACTCAAAATAAAATAAATATATTCACTAGCCTGAATGCTTTGTAAATTGGTCGAAACCAGCAGATGTAGGCAAATGGGGTAAAAATGACAAAATAGACAATGGCAAGTCCAAAAGTATAACCATCTCCAACTCCAATTAACAGGGCCAGGCCTCCCAAGACATTCAGAAACATAACACAGGCATCAACTAAAAGCAAAATGCAATGAAAGAAAATTCATAGCAAGAGTTGATGTCTCATAGAAAAAATATCTCTAAAAAGAGATTCTTACACATCCATAAATAATACACAGTTCGCACTGTTTTTTGGAATTCCATAGGGATATCCACATTAATATCCTGATAAAAACATGGTTGGACACAAAACTTCTCTGGGAGAGGGGGCCAGTTATTGTTCCGAGCTGCAAAATGGATTCATCTCGTATTACTTTGACAGTCGTTTTGACATACGTTTCTTTGCTGTAAATAACCTGTCTACTATACCATTAAATGGAACATTTCTTAATTCTTCCTCCCTTCGCTGTAGCTCGGCAGCTTTCCTTTCTAATTCCTAAAATCAAATTGGTGCTCAATTAGGTAGTTTTTATATACCATAACTACAAAGACCATTTGTTATTTCTTAGTACTTCTTGTCTCCTCTGCAACTCATCTGTACTAATTCGTGGAGCATTGGGGGTGTAAGCTGGTGGTGGCTCAGCTGTTGGCTGCATCACTGCTGGGTAGTTAGTTGACTGTGCTTGGCTCATGGGTGGTTGGTACTGTGGAGGGTTAGCAGCACCACGCACCTGCTTAAGATTAAAATTACTGTATTACTTTTTGAAAGGCAGAAACCTTACGTTCTTAAACTACCAAATTCGATCATACTAGCATTCATATATAGTATAATATAAAAAAACATTACTGTTATACACATTCAAGAATTTAAATGCTTCACTTCTTATCGTTGCCATTTTATCAGGAAATATGTGATCATTTATTAATTGTGTACTCTAGACAATCTTATGATTTTGTTATAAAATTAGTATAAAGAAATTGTGCAACTCACAGATGGCATTTGACCAGAACCTTGCTCAGCAAATGGATTATATTCTTCCAATCCCTTCTGTGTATTTGCAGCATTTTGGGTCACTTGAGTAACTGATGGGTCCTAATAAATATGGTAACTAAGTATATACTATCTTACATATTGTAAAGGTTAGATCAACATTTAATTTTCTGTATAAGTTACACAAAGGTCATCTTAAATACATTTACCTAACTCTTAATTAGTACATTACAGAGATCATTGTGTTACGTTGTGGTGCTTGACAGCGTTATAATGAAAACATTATAGCCTACATGTAGGCCTACCTAGATAAAGCACTTCACGTTTCCCTCTCCTTGCATTTGAGTTTAAACCGAGTGGAGGATTACGACAATTGTTTTGATTTTGATTTTCAAATATTTGATGGGCAATACTGACAAGCTATCATACGATTCACAAGCTAGATAAGTTGATAATTTAGTGAAGAAATACACTATCGTCACTGATTAGACCAGAGTCATGAGGTATGTTTTCGAGTTAGTGGACATTTACAATGGAACCAGTTAGTCTTTATATAAAAATTTAAATGATGAAACAAAAGATTAACTTGACCTTTCTTAGCTATTGGTTTCATTTTCACAATATATAGTTTTCCCTACATGGAATTGAAATTATATGGTCACGCTTGTAAAAGGGGTGTGCATCGATCGACCAACGTACTCTATAGTCTTAATTTATGCAAATGAATTTTAAGTTTTATGACCTCTACATTCAGGAATCGAGTGTTGCCTGGGCACACTTGTTCGTAAATAAATTCGAAGCGTATATAAACATTATTTTAAGTAAATTAGATACTAGATTTGAAAACGATATATAGCTATTTTTCCAGAAATGTCAAAACGTCACAGACTTGCACTTACCGCAAAAGGATTGTTAGTTTCTGGATCAGCAAAAGGATTGCTATCAAAACCAGACATCTTAGGAATTTCAACTAGTACTAAATATTTGTCTAGGTCTTTGTTTTAATTCACTGAATCCATAAAATATGCGCTACCATAAAACAACCCACAGAAAATTATCACACCGCAGATCGAACGGAAGTCACTGGCACAAGATGATGTCACAGGAAATTGCAAAATGGCGCGAAGCCTTGACGACATGTAATCGGACATATTGGGACTCAAGATCCATGCTTTTCAGATATACATGTAGCTATTGCCTGCATTGCATTGAATATCCATGTTTTTACCCATATTCGTTTTATAACTTTATTTTAACAGTTTTCAAATTTTCTTGTCGTTAATTAAAATTTTATTTTCCTCAGTGTGTGTATTATGAATAGTACAATTTTGAAAGTTTACCAGAAATATTTTTGTGAGTATGGAGCCATATCGGCTTCAACGAAGAAATTAACATTTTATTTAGCTTAGACAATCATATTATAACATAAACTGATGTGTTCTTAAAAAAATTTAACAGTATTACGTAGATCATGAAGTTTGCATTTCAAATTCTTCACTGCGCATGCGCACGTACCGGAAAACGTAGTTTTTGATGCGCATCACTTTTTGTCTGCACACCAATATATTTTATACATTTTTTCCCATCGTCTGCACACTGCATGGACTGCCATGCTATGAGAATCTAGTTTGAATTATTATGATTAGACGTTTAAGTAGAACGCCTAGTTTGCATATATTTCTAGCGACAATCTTAGGAATATCATGTAGTGTGTATGCATGGAAGCCGATCATTAGGGATAAAGCTAAAAAGTCTACTGAAGATAAGCAGCTAAAAGCCTCAAACTAGCGAGATTCGAAGATAAGTTGCTAGAATTAAACCTCGAACTAGAAAATATATCCAGTCCAAGGTGCTTTTTATATCTTTGCTGCATGTTTAACAGACCTTTAATCTTTCAAACTCAAAGCATAATTACTCGACTTCGTACCATTTTTTAGCAGCGTATATACTCATTCTACATGCAAACATGAGTGTATTACGCTTTGGAGCTGTGGTTTTTGGACTTACGCTGGTCGCAGGTACCTATTTCTTAGGTATCAGGCCTGTAAATCGGGAAAGGAAGATGAATAACGTACGAAAAGAACTTGAAGACGCGTTTCACATGTCTACCAAGAGGATTGAATTGCCTCCAGGAAAAGAAAATTGATGCTGTTTTAATTCACAATGGAGGGATTTAATAATGTGATAAATAAGACGTGTAAACTAGTTGTAGGAGCCCACTGTATTGTTAGCATGTTTGATTTATAAAGAAAATTTTGAAACAAGTCATGACTAGTATCAAATGGTGTAATTGTTGCACAAGTTGTGAAACTACTGTCGTGTTTACTCGTGTTTAGCTATTACCATTTAATTCGTCATCCTGAAGTCAAGAGTATTAATCTACTGTCTGACCACTCACCCATGCTGCTTGCAAGGGTGAATTTTAAATTGTGCAGCATATGCATACAATACTTGAGGTGTTTGCTACAGTTAGGGGAAGGAAATTGTTGGAACAATGATAAACAAGTATCATGGTTTGATATACAAGCATGGCATAGCTTGTGTTTGCTTCATACAGATTAAAATGGGGGCTAGCTAACTATTCATTTTATTTTATTTGCGAAATCTTCTATCCACTGTATGCTGGCATATATATAATCAAGTTGAAAACAAATTGCATCAATTTTACCTATTTTATTTGAGACTACATCACATATATTTCAAATCTGAAATCCAAGTTATTTAACAATAAGCAACCACATCCAATCTTCATTGAATAATGGAAATCTTCCACGATTTACAGCAGAGATGTCCACAGCATCTACGAGAATAACCTAAAACAATTATTGCCATTTTTTGCTGATAAGGATTTGGCTTCGTTAATTTTATAATCATTTATAATAACCGACATACTTCTAATCTTCTTTTCTGAATTTGGTATTATAATATGGAAGATATTGCAAGACAACTTTCCAGTCTGTAAAATACAGGCCTCCTAACCCTGCAGTCCCGAGAAACAAACCAGTAGAAGGGGCCCTGTACAAATTCCAATAATGAATTAAAGGCATTATCAATCTAGTATTGTACTAAGAAAGTAAAAGTTTACAAAGGTTTTTTTACCATAATTTGAGAAGTTGGACGTGTCTAGGACCAAACTTTATCATTTTGAATTTGAAATTAATTTACCGAAAATCTCCAGCAGCAAAAATGGCTGACGGTCACGAAAAGAACGCGGAATTTAGCTCAAGCGCCGCTTGCGATTATTTGGAATTATAAAATCGTCTGCTCTGATTTTCCAGCGTCATGCTGAGCGTGCTGAGTGTATGCACATTCGTATACTGTGGTGTATGTTTGCCCATCTCGAGGTCTTGATATGTTTGAAAATCGTAGACTTAAATGAGTTTTTAGACACAGGATGCTGCGCCTTAGATGCTATGTTTAATGCAGTGTGAGACGCTGCAATTGTTTTGAAGGTTTGGACTGAAAATTGCAAAGAAAGGTAAAACTATAATGACGAACCTTCATGCATGAGCACTACCGCGTAATTCGATTGGTAATGCTTAGCGGGAAAATATCTGATATTCAATAGAACCTTGCAATTAAACACGGTATAATACTGTGATTTAAAGTTCAAATCAGCAGATTTAGCTCATACTTTTTTATTCATCAGTGTTTCATTTTTTATTTTTATGCTACTGGTGACAGTGATCACGTCTATTCCTGTTCAGGATCAATTACAAAGCTCTAATCTTGAACTATACAAAAATGCATCTGCGCAAATTTCTAAGTCGTTCTTCGTGTATTCGTACTCTCACTGGAGATGTAACGATGGGTACAACTATTCCAGCGCAGCAACCACCACAAAACGCGTTCAATTTCACACGAGAAGAAATTTTAAAATCACCTTTCAGATGCATAGATAACAATCCGGTAATGTTTGTTTCTTGTGAAATAATCGGTTCTGAATTTGTAAAACAATTTTAAATTTTGAATGTTATCATTTTAATGTAATTAATTTTGTCTATACACAGGGCAATCATAATCTTGATCATTTCGGTCGATTTTATGAAGTAAATCCAGATGACAGTAGACGTCTTTTCACGTTTGGAGGCCTTCTTAAAGAATTTAAGAGAAAGGTGAGAGAAATTGTGGCTTTATTAATTCTTTAACGTGTTCCCAAAGTTTATACTTTCAGTGCTATAAATATCTAATGATACCTAATGTGGTGGTTTACGAATTAATATGTAAAAAAATACATTAAAGTTTAAATTGTTCCTGATTCTTTTTTGATAAATAAATATGAACCAATATTCAAAATAAACGTCCCTGGTATCATTGTATATCAATATTAACTTTTAAGATCACTTTAATGCACTGCACTTTGAATTTTACAACTGCACTTTGTAAAATTGATTTAATTTTAAATTTTTTAATTATATCATAGGCCAAAACATTTTCTGAATTGAGCTTTATGGTAAGGCAGCCTGCACTTGAAGTCATTAATTACATAAAAAGCTCCAATTTTTCCTATCCTGTCAACAGATATGTTTTATGTATCCTTTTTGTATATATTTATAATGTACATGTTTGCTCCAGTATTATTTCAAATATTGATATGGATTTTTATGATGTGCAAATATAATTCATGCTATAAAAATATTATTTTACTGAAAGGCTAAAACATATACTTTACCTGCATATTGAATGCCCATCTACAAAGCATAATGGCAAGACTGTATGCTTTATTTATAATCGTAAATTATTAATATACAAGACAGGTTAGTTGATTGCTTGTCTTCTGCACTAGATGGCTAAATGCCAACACCAGGGGATATGCCAGCACAATCTACCTGAAAATTGTGAATTTTGACATGCACATGGCCACCAATTTTTTAACATTGTCGGGATAAGTGTTTTCTTCTCTTTCATTGTGGTTTTTAGGACATTTCTTATACATTTTATGTATATATCTTGGCTTATTTTATACATTTAAATGAAACAGCCTATTACCAATTTTACTATTTAATTTTTAATGAGTTTTCAGTTGGTGTTGTTTCATTTTTTCCTTAATTCTGTGCTGCACAGATGGTCTTGAAGGTTGTGGAAAGACGCTTAGTTTGGCGCACATTCTTCATTACCTTTCACAACAGCCGGATGTTCTTCTCGTACATGTTCCATGGCGTATGCTATACATTTTATCTAAACTTTCTGTGTGTTCATAACCTGAATATATCATTCACTGTTATTAAACAGGAATATCTTGATTTACTTCTTAGCTGCAATTTGGACTCGCCTACCTAATGAAGTGGCCCCATCGATATACAAGACAGGGCGAATAGACCAACCAGTTGAAGCTGTTGCATGGTTGCAACAATTTAAATTGCAGAATCAAAAATTATTGCAGGAGAAACAGGTACATGTTAATGAAGACTAGTAGCGTACGTGATACTTTTAGCTCAAAATATTATGAAAGTTTTGATTTAAAAGTTTTGTTTAACATTTTTAAGTGAATCTGCATCATCGATTTTCTTACTTTACACAGTGAAAATGCAAATATCACGAAAGTGTAGCTTTTTTACTATGTGTTAAGCTATGATGCATTTTCTTGTATCACATTCATTTATCCTAAAATATAATTATGGGTTTCGAAATATTTTTGTGATTAATCATTTTCAGCTAGCTCATTGCATATAATTGTTTTTATTATTATTTTTAGTTTAAAATTGTAAATTCATATACGTGGAGTCAGAGGGAAAAAACTGAAGAAGGAAGTCTTTTGACAGACGTCATTGATCAGGTATTTTTTCTGAAATAATTTTAAGATTTGTCCACGATAATTTGATCACCTGGAAATCCGAATTACACTCTAACCCAATGATCCCTAACTTCTACCAAATATCTTTTTTCTTAGTAGTATAAGGTTTTGTTACTTGTATGAAGCAAATTTGTAATTATTATGTAAACATGTATTCTTTCATTATTTTTTATGAAAATGCATACAGGGGGATTGCTCACCGGGTTATCCATGATCTCAAGGAATGTTTGACTAAAAATCCAAATATAAACTTGTAGAGCGTCGTAGGATTAGTGTTGTATGTGCATTTTCGACATTTAATTATCAATAGCAAAGTTATAGTGAACATTTTCGTTCCTAGAATTGGCCGCAACCTTGCATTGAGCAAATGTCTGGCAGGAAAGCGCGTTTAGCATCGATGCCTTTCTGTCATGCATTCGTGCATTGCAGGGTTGCTTTCCTAATAAAACGAAAATGTCAACTTTAAACTTCTACTGATAATTAAATGTTGCAAATGCACACGTATTACTAATCTTAGCAATAATTAAAGTTTTTTTTCTATCTTTAGCAGTTAAAATGTTAGAATCGCATAAACGAGAATTTATATTCATATATCTCAGATGCTAACATCACATTTCTGGAAGCACGCCTAGAATTATGGCGCCTTAGAACTTTGGCTTATTGCATGTGCACTATATTTCAATCCTTACTGCAGCATTTGTTTTTCTCGTTCTCACATAACGCAAATCTTTTTAGGGAATTAACCGAGCGAAATTTTCTTCAGATTGTGTGGGAGTTATTGTAAAGGAATCCAGATTATTGGCAACATCAGGACAGTAAGCTCTTAATATGATTCTTATTTTAAAGTAATTTTTAAAATAGAGTTGCAGCTAACATACATGCAGGTTTAGTTACCAAGTTCTTTCCAACGTGAATTTTCATTAATATATTATTGGTGATAGGACAAAGGTTGCTGTTGTTATTGATGGAGTCAACTCATTTTTTTATGGTACCAGAATCAAGCGTGAAGATCGAAGCTTGGTAATTATCGTTATTTATCATACCTTGTTGTTTATTTACTGGTAGTTACTCTAGTGCTGCGCTTGTTATAATAACGAATATTCTTTTTTTCTTAGTATAATGCTCAGGATTTAACGTTAATACATGCATTTACCAAAATACTAAAAAATGACTGGGTATGTATAAATTAAATTCTTAATTCGTTTGGTAATTAGACGTGTTACATTATAGCTTTAATAGTATATACGTCGTTTGGCTTTAGAAAAATGGCGTTGTTGTTGCCAGTGTGGACACTATAGCAGGGCCATTAGATTGTCGTGAATCGCATTTGCCGCGGTATCTTCTAGGCAAACAAGTAAGTCTATTTTTATGTAAAATAAATTACGGAATATAGGTTTAGAATTATCAGGTTTACATTAATTACCAATTTAAATACAGTGGGTTTGGTAGTATTGATCTGGTTTGTTTCTGAGTTACATTGAAATACCAACACAAAAGGGAAAGTTTTTTTTTTAATATTTTCGAATAAAATTTCTTCTGTGAATGCTAGCCAAACTATAACAAATGCTTAAAGAATCAAATGTGTGATATTCAAAAAATGAATGTGCCAAGCTATAAGAGTCACCGGCGCGGTCAGGATGCACTGCTTTTCTGTTCATTATTCAAGACCTTTTCCACATTTGAGGAGATCCTATGCAGTGTGGTGTGTGCTGATACTGTCTCATTGTCTTTTAAAGTCACCAGTAAAAAATCTGATCAATCCGGCCCGGCCCATGCATTGCGTGCGAGTACCTTTAATGGGCCTTATGCCAGCCCTCTTTCAGGCGAGAATTTTCAATTCAATTCTTTACCCTGCAGTCAGTACATAGCACTATTTGGCAGGGGTATCATTGTACAACTTAAGTCAGACTAAGTAGTCCGGTCATGATGGACCCCAACATAACAATTTAGTTCATTTTCCCGTAATTACCAGGACTTTAAGGCGAGGATGGGATGGGAAAGACTGTCATGGCCGATTTAATATAGGAACTATCTCAGCATTCGCCTGGAGGAATTGTGGGAAACCACATGAAAAACCACAATCGGGGATAGCCGACCCGGGAACCGAACCTGGGTCTACCGAATGCAAGACGATTTGAAACCACGAGATCCTGTATAGATCACTTTTGATCTTTGCTCATAGACCCTGCGAATGCAAACTCCCCTGCTAGGTGAGGCCGGCACATCCCCTTGCATTGGTATTTATAGTTCACGTGGGCAGTGCAGAAATAGGCTATCGTTATAAAATCCAAATCAGTGGACGTTATGCTAATGCAGTGTGACTTAATACATTGTTAGTGAAAATTACCCTCAGCACAAACTTCTAGTGGATGATTCAACGAAAAAGGTGTGTGTCCGTTGAGTGTTAAATTACATTTTTCCAATGGGCTCAAATAATGCATCCATTAATGCAATAAGTTGTTACCAAAAAGTTTCCGAAATAATTTGTTAAAAAATACTCTTCCTTGACCTTATTCACTTAGAAATAACCTCTTTATAAAGGTATCTGTGTACTTCAATCCTGGCACTTCTCCTTTAATTTCAATTCATTCTGAAAGGCCTCTGCCACATGTATGCACCACTTGTAATTTGTTATGAATGTTGTCACATTTTCGCCCCTTTAGCGAAACTTAAGCCAAAAACTACTGTACAGTGAGCGACTGATTGACAATAGGTACATGTATATATTGTTATCTGGCTTCAATAGTCCATATGAAAACAGTTGCTGCACACTTTGAAGTTTCGGAAACTTTGGCTAACACTTAGTTTTTCGTAAAAGGGTTAAAATGCTATCTTTTTTTGTTGATTAAATGTTTTGCCGGTCCTTATCTTTCACCTAACTTGAAAGAATATTTTACCGTTTTAGATTGAATTAAAAAATTCATTATGAGTAATTAGCTCGTTTTACTATCATAGAAGGCATTTTCCGCGTGCGTTTTTCGGGTCTTGACAATCTTATAATATCTTTTGAAATTCAAGTTAATATAGAAGTGTGGTTGACGCTGTGCAGCGCGCACTTGCATATGCGTAGCAGTTTTCGGAGAAATGTTCACTGAAAAGCTTCCAGAAGGCGCCAGTTTGCTTGCTCTCTGAACATGATTTATGAAGACCGCCTTTCAGAACCAGCTTTTTTTCTTCGTCATATTGCCTTCAGAATTTATTAGAAAGTATGGCGATTTGTTTATTAGGACTATGCATGCTTTGAGGAGGCACCTGCTGCTATAACATTGGAAATTCATTGCGCTAAAAGTAGTTCAGTCATTATGGGAAAGCCATGCCACTACTTTATTTAAAAAATGAGAGGGGAAAGCTGTTAATGCTTCCGGATTGTCGATATATAGCTTTTATACAATGTGCGTTACTCATCTCATAATACTTGAGCTTTGTGGAATGAAAGCCAAGATTAAGCTCTTCCGCTGAAAGATAGTGCGGTTTATTATGGGATTTAAATGGTTATTAGAGGCGGCTGGTTCAATAAAACATGAACTTCAGCCCGGTTTTAATATCATCGTCTGAATGATTACGTCTTTAGACCCGACTTGATGAAAAGTTCCATAGTATTTTCAGTAAATTTTCGATGTCAATCATATACCCTAAGTAATGACAGTTACTTTCTGCTAATGTTGATCGTACCATAAATTTATACAATCCAAAAAAATGCAAAATCTATCAAGGGCTGAAAAAAATCTGTTTCAAAATTTGACTTTTTTTCCCAAACGATTGAAGGATTAATTTCTTAACTATATTAACGGTTCCTGGCTTCCAGAACTACAACTAAAAACATTATCGACCAGTATACATTATTTCCGTTCATCTATCATGAGCTATTTTCAAGACCGTCTAAAGGAATCACTAAATTTGGAAATGTTTATTTTTCGGAAACCTCATAAAATGCTTATTTTTATAACGTTTTTACATTTGCTCAGAAGTGGTTGTTGTTCAAGGCGCAGAATGTCGTTCCCGCTTTCATAGCTGATATTATGTAAGGAAAATCCAGCAGCCGCAAAAGAAAGCATTTAAGGTCTTGTCGTATAGAGACGATTTCAGGTTTTGTTTTTAAATCGTCTTCATTAGCGACTGTTGGTGCAGCGTTGAACCATGGAGGCTCTGTTTGGTATGACGGATGCTACCATTTTTGAAATTCCATCTCGTCGACCCCAAACTGGATGGCGCTTCACGTCGCCTCCCCCAGATTACCAATTCCATGTAAATTGAGGCAATAACATCATTTTCAGCTCGGGTCGCTCCGTAATCAGACAGTTTATCTGTGGCACGGCATACGAGCGCCACCGCAAACGTCTCCCTATAAATTTACATTTATGAAATCTGGGCCGTAAAAGTTTTATATATGAACCTTGCGAGATTTGGGCTCTAAGTTTTAAGCAAATTTTCTTTTTACTGCATTTAACAGAAGTGCCATAAAAGGCGTCTCCTCCATTCCCTTTTTGCCATCTGAATTAGATATGCCTTCCATGCTCGTCTATTAAATAAAGGCTATCGCTGGGAAAGTTCAACTTTCCAGTCGCTATCTGCGACTTCTTTTTTGTCGCATCCTCCGTTTCCTGGAGAGAAGCGACGTATATATTACCTATCAAAAGACCTCTGGAGGAAACTTTATGCCACATTTGTCACCGAGATGCGTGCCACGCTCCGCAACATTATCAGTTAGTAACATGTGGCATGCCTAAGAAGATTATATGCTCTTCTGGTGAAGTGAGCGCGGCGCTGCTCGCGATGGGCCTTTGATGACACTCGGCGCGTTCCCGACTCACTTCTACACCAATCGTAGCGTCGAAACGTGAACTTTAGGTGAAGCTTAACTAGCATTTAGCGTCATGCAAATCTGCTGGGAGACATTTCCCTCGTCTCACTATCGAAACGCGGGCCTTTTTCGTTAATTAATTGCGCGCTGCACGGTGATGCAACCCCGCGTATCTCGTATTTATGCTTAATGTCTAATTAATAATTGATGCTGAAACGCGGTGACACGTGTTCTGGCGAGCTTTTTATACGCGCTATCGCTGGAAACAGTCATCGTGTTAATCTTCTATCGCAGCAACACCATGCTCCGATGAACTTTAAAAGTATCTTTTCTTCATTTGTGCGAATCTGGGGCTAGCGAGGGGGAACCCGAATGATGCGCGCGTGTCTTTGATATAGCGCTTGCTATGGACTGATGCGTCTTTAACGTTATTCTTGGCTTCACTTTAGGATCTTAGGGTTCTATCGAAGACTTATCGGTAAATCAAACTTAGAAATGGGATCTGAAAGAGACTCGGCATTGGTTGCACGTCTGGATGCTTAGCGATACAAAACAGGAGCTTAGATTATAGAAAATATCTCCAAATAAGTCGTTTCGAACTTTCGGTCAAGGCGCGAGCTTATAGTGCTCTAAACCAATTCTGACATGTTTTATGTATGGTTATATTTCAGAATCTAAAGCGCGTTTAATTCTCTGATATCTTTTTTTTTCTTTATTTCTCCATGTAGGGATTCGAAATGTTTGATCCTTTTGTGCCAGTCGTAGTCGAAAATTATACCGAGAAGGAAATCAACAGTTGCCTGGATTACTACATCGACCGACTTTGGCTTCAGTCCGAGAGAGGTAGGATTATTTAACGTTTCGTGTTTTTAGGGTTTGCGTACACATGTATAGACAAGGCTGGTCAGTGAGCGATGAGCTGCTTCCAACAACCTAACGACCATTCACTATCTTGCAAAGATCCTACTTGCTGCTTCGCTCGGTGCACTTAGCGGTGTTTCCATAAACATTTGAGCCGAGCTGCCATGCTGCTCAAGTTCTCTTGTTTTTTAAGCTCTCATCTGCCAAATTATCTCCAAAGCTTGCTCGGAACTTATTTGCCGACTGTCTCTTAAGACGAAAAACAATAGCAGAAAGCGGTGGAGATAATAATTGCAATGGCTCTGAAAGCGCGTATTCTGTCTCCTCCGTCCTTTTCTTCGTGAATTACTGGATTTTTCAAAGTCCGGAGATCTCACTAGACTCTGCTTAAAATTTTCCGACCAATTTTGTTGCTACGATGGAGCCATTTTTGTGGATCGCGGAGGTCGTCCGAGAGCGTTAATATAAGTAACGATGTTAATAACGGGGGAAAGACTAATATAGAACCGTCGACGGCAAATTAAGTATTTGATACCACGTTTTTTTTTCCCCTCAAGATTTAATGCAGGAAATGTAAGCCATAATGCACACGCGGGCCTGTTTCCAGGCAAAATTGTTTCCTTTCATTTATGCTCGAGCAGATACGCAAACGGATGCCTCATTAACATCTTCCGACGGTGTTATCGTTTGCATTGGATTTTTGTGAAAAGCGCCACAAAACGTGGAGAATGTCACTGTGCGCGACGAGCATTTGGGGGGGGGGGGGCTGATTTATGTTTGTGCGGCTGCATGCTATCTAAACGCAATTATCAAATTTAAAATTTAAATGGCTCTGATATACAAACGCCTCGTCTCTAATGGAATAACTCTTTGCTCGATGGAATTTAGAAGTTAGATATTATTTATCATCGAGTGCTAGCTCTCTCGTATGACTGCGAGTACCCTGCATTTCATTTGCATCTCTCCAGCCTTCTAACTGCGTGTTACACGTATTTCATCGCGTACCAATTCCAAATTCGCAGGCTCGTCCTAAGTTAAAATCAATAAGTGCCAGCATAAAAAAGTAATGCCCCTATGGGGGATTCAGTGCGTTTCATTAAAAAGCTAGTATTGCAAATTATGTTCCTAAATCATACCCTCGAACGCTAGCTGCAGTTCTAGTGACGTCTGCTTCATCACCGCTAGGCCGTTGTTCGTACGTGCGTTTTTTTCTGCCAGTGGGGCCTAGCCTTTGCTTATTAGTTGAAGAGGGCTTTCGCAGTGGGAAGGTTTCTTAAAAATGGTGTTGTTTTGTTAAGGAAAATCGGAAGAAGGACGCCAACAACTCAAGTTTCTTAGCGGTCACAATCCTCGAAGGCTTATGGACCTTTGTGGCCCATATTAACGATCCCTGGCTTATGGATCCGGTCTTGTAAACAAAGATCAGTCGTAGTTTCATCGAGTCGAAATGATTTTTTAAAAATATTTGTTGGTGATGGCACGTGAGGCCAAGTTATAGTTAAATGCCTTTAGTGCCCACATAAAGTATGGCGTGTTCAATAACGTTAACCCGTTGAAGGGTATAGTTTATAATCTTATGAGCGTATAGAAAAAGGGAAAAAGTCACCAAGGTGCTTTTTCCAGAAATTCTTTTCAGAATGAGCCATCGTTTACTTTATATTTCGGAGCCAATAGGATGCCTTATAAACGCAACATGACGTCCAAATCATTATTTTATAATATTTTTAAAGCTTTAATTTCGTTTTTTTATCTTCCAAATTTTGTTTGCAAACGCATAAATTAAGTTCTATTCTTATGAAATGCTGCATGTTTTTTTTTTTTTTTTTTTTTTTTTTGGGGGGGGGGGGAGGTGGGAGAGGATTTCACGCAGTTAGAGCCGTATTTTTCATTAAAATGAAGAACAAAATCAATTTCAAAATTTCGTATTTCCTTTATGTGCTTCATCAATTTTAGCTTCTCTTTTACGTTGCCATCACCACGTATCTTTAGATGTAGTATTGATTTTTGGCTTACATCCTGTAACTTTATTGTCATTATTCAGAAATAAAACGTTTAAAAACGACCTAGTACCTATAGTTTACCATCATTTATAATGCAATTTCAATCGTATCTCGTTTCATATTGAACTACATTTTTACTGTTTGACATAAAGGCATGTGTGACATATGTGCACTTACATGTATGCTTGCATCAAGTTACATGATTTAAATCGTTTTTCTATACAACTGGTTATTTTTTGGGAACAGTATTTTTTTAAAAAACATTTCATGTTTAGCAAGCGGTATCTTTTTTCAATTATGGATTTCGCGCGCATTTTTGTATGCAAATTTGCATCAAAGAGACAAATTTTGCATAAAGCTTATTAGGCCTATACCTTTAATATTTCTTGAGTATTTGTACAAATCGGTTTTTATTGTTTTTAGTAACTCGGTAAAAACGATGAAGGTGTGTTAAGAACCTATCGAAACGAATCTAATCCAGGGCTATATCAAGCGGCATGTGTTATACCTGTTGTAAAATGTACTCAAACACGCGCACGCTATGCACAGCAGCCTACACTGTACATGCAGATCTTGAACAGTCTGGTCCAAGAATAGAGCAGATATTAACACTTGCGTCCAAGCAAGGTTTTAACTTTTATGTATTTTTTCCACAATAAACGCTCGAGTATATTTGCATAAAACCAACGAAGCGAATGCTGCCTCGTGATGCTTTGCATACGAATCACGATTACGCGTTTGAAAATACGCACTTCAGACCGAGGAACTTGATTGAACCCATTTATATCAGACAGCGAAGTTTCATATACAGTTGTATATTGATATTAATAGGTCCCCATTCTTCGCGGCTTGCGTATTGGCGATAAACGTGCCGAGAAAAATAGTAAGCATTTCGAGTAAACTGAATCACTGTCACACTGTGTCGCGGTAAGTAGATTTAATTTTTCATTCATTAAATCCGATATATACAGGGTGGGACATATGTCTGGATCTCTCGAATCATCAGTGAATAGGATGTGATGTGAGGACTCCAGAATCCATGTCAAACATTATGGTTCCATGTCAATTTCATGGCGCATGCGATTTTAAACGCTAAACCGTAGGAGATAGAGCAAATCCTCCAATTAGAAAGTTGGTCGGCATTGCATAATTGGTGCAATAATAGTGCTTGTGATATTTATTATTGCTCGCATTTCTGACAACGTACAGTGTACCTGGTTTTTGGTTGATGTGTGCTTCCTTGCATAGCATCTATGCAAGGCAGGAATGCTACCACCAAGTCGTCAGGGGCTGGTCAATTGCAAAATTCAATGCATTCAAGTCATGTCCTGCTATAAAAGAATGTCAACAATTTGGACGTCCAGTTTAACCTTTTTACAGTAATCCAAAGTTCATTTCATTTATTTAATGGTGAATGATTAATAGTAAACATTAGATTTCAATTGAGCTTTCCTGCCCTGCATAGATGCTATGCAAGGATGCACACATCAGATAAAAACCAGGTACGTTGTCAGTTATGCGAGCAATAATAAATGTCACGAGCATTATTATTTCACTAATTATACAACGCTGGCCAACTTTCTAATTCGATTATTTTCTCTATCTCCTACGGTTTAGCGTTTAAAATCGCATGCGCCATGAAATTGACATAGACAGTAATGTTCGACATGGCTTCTGGAGTTCTCCCATCACATCCTATTCACTAATGTAAGCACATTTTACCTAGCGCCTGAGGTGGTAAAGATATTTGAGAGGTCCAGACATATACCCCACCCTGTATGGTTGTACTTCAACTGGATCGTTGTTTGACGTCTTTATGACACTGAATACGCGCATTTTCGTTGCATGGCGCCTATAGCGACAGTTAGATTTATTTGCTCGAAAGATGGCGCAAAAATATGGGCTTATTGTTTAAATGTTTTGTTTTTTCAAAGTATTTTGAATACAAAACTAATGATACTCCAATTTCATCGGAGAGTAAATGCTCCTGGAAATGTAAGCGGAACCGTCTGCAATTTGTTTGACGCGTTCATGATGCATTTTGCTATGTTTTATTATATGCACGTGTGTATGCTTCTAAATCTCAATTATTTAATGAAATGCACGTCTCTTCAATTCAGTTCAATTCAACTCAGTACCCTACAGTCAGCAATTAAATGCCATATGGTAGGGGGGAGGTCGAGCCCATTTTCAGGAGAAAGCTCTTGTACTATAGAATTAAACTGTAAATGAGTTGTAAATTAATTGATACGCGAAAAACATTTTTTTTTTCGAGATGTTGGTTATTTCATGTCTTTGTGACTATACTTCAGCTTTTCTGTTTTATTCCATAATTACCAATTTCATGGCTAATAATCAATATTACGAGAAAATTGAACAGCGTACTATGTCTGCGGTATTAGTCTCTTCAATGACACCTTCTTATCAAATCTCGTCCAATTTTCACGAAAGCAATAAAAGGCAATGCAAAAACTTTAAAGTGGCCATGGCATCATTCTGCATGCCATAAATGAACCGGCTCATTTCGGTGATAAAACCGAAGCCGAAATTGAATTTCCTTAGGCATAATAATAAAATATTAAAATATCTTCCATTTCATTCAGATTTATATGCCGCAATTTAAGAATTCACTTTCAGCAGGTAATTCTAGCTGTCAGAGGTCACCTATCACGAGCCCTGTGGTGCATGCAAAGGCAAAGGTTTTTTCTCGGTATTCATTGTTTTTTTTTTTCGAAATTGGGCTTTTATATTTTGAATTTCAAACGCTCCTTTCGTTTTTATGAATAACCTGAATACAGCATCCTGAATTCAGTACCTGAATACGATCGCGAATACAGTATCTATGGTTGACTTCGCCAAGTATACCACTCTATGAAATTAGCTAGGCTTAAATTCCCTCGTAATTCCATGATTTTTCTTGGCCATCTTTTTTTTTCGTGTAAGTCGTGCTATGAACATATTTCTAGAATTGATGATGCCATGCATTTGCAGGGTGTAGATATGGAACTTATTTAAGGATTATTTCCCATTTAGCTGCTGAATATAAGCTAATAAAGTAGGTTTAGAACTGCACGCTTTACGTTTTTATGATATTTATCTTAATTCTGGGAATTGACTTTTCTTCGAAGAGTATAAAACTATGGATATAATATTTTTTCCCCCGAACGAATGGTGATTTTAATACCATACGTTTTAGATAAACGTGGTCTGCAGCGCATGCAAGTACTAAAATGTATATCTGGGGCTGTTTTATTATTCAGATTTTCGTGGCGCGACCCTCTTCGCTAATGCTCGTATATCTGTCGGCGAAGATAAACTGCGACTCTTCGTCCATTTTGAAACTTTTTTTGCATTCTGCATTAAGTATGCGCAGAAGCAATTTTCCGTCAGAAAAAGAAATCGTTGTAAATTATCCAATCCAAATGGTCCATTCGAAGCAAATAAAAACGGACTACTGCTGATTTTAATGGAAATACGCCGGGGTTTGGATATAGCTAAAGCATTTTGGTAGCTTTTTTATTCCTTTACCTCATTTTTACGGCACATTTGGTTGACAAAGACTTTCATATATCGAAGATTTATGCTTTCTTGGTAAAATAGACTCGGCTGTATTGCGAAGATGAAGCCCTGCGTGCGTGCATTTAATTCATTCAGACGCGGAGATTGGGCATTTTAGAAATCCGGTTACTTTTAGTTTCGTTGCATGGAATATATTGCTGCATGCATGCGATGATTGGCGCAGCAGCACAACTGCTTTTAGACTGCCACAGTCTTCCGAATTTCCTCGTAATCAGTTACGATGTGAAAATTACGCGCCGAGAATTCGTCAACTGACAACTTCGCAGTCAAATTTCGTACTTCTTCAACAACTTTCTCATCCGAGAGACGCCATGCAGGGACGAGTGGAAAAATCATTCCAACAATGCGACCTCATTAAGAATAACTCGCTTTATACAAATTTCTGATAGTACGAACTCATTTGCAGTACCCGTCCTATAAGATGAGAGCACAAAGAATGCTTATTGCAGGCGCTTATCACTCGGCGTACACTATAGTGCCACTAAACGGAATAAAAATGCTGCGTGCTTTTTAAATGAGGGCGGCCAACAGATATGCCTGTTGGCAGATGCAGAACAGTGTAGTGTGTGGGAAGATTAATATGTGTGATAGGGTATTTATATCATCTTAGCGTCTTCAATAGGAGGATCCGTGACGAAGGATATGCTAAATATTCTATTCAGTTCAGCACAGCACACAAAGAAATCTTAGCCGAGCCAGGCTGAGCTTACCAGAATCTGAAAGCAGATTTGTGAGACACAGAGTGGCACACATATTGTTCAAAAGTCTTTAGCCATCGATTGTATGCCGCCTATCTATGTACCGTACAAACGTGTCCTGCACTCATCACGAGATGCTAATGCCCATGTGGAAGGTTTTATGCGGAATGTTTCACCTAGCATAACGTACATGTATATGCAGTGGCGCCACCAAGCACACTGACCATCACGCTGATATCAGCATTCATTGTGCGCCCTAAAGCTGGAAACAAGAAGTTGAAAACAAGCACGTCGGTTTAAGCGAATAAATTGTGACGTCCCTCGGGAATCGTCTTAACGAGGTTCGACTTGAAATACATCTATTTAGCTTAGATGCAAATGAATGTATTCGCGATATTGATTTCCTTTCAGGCTTCTTGAAAAGTTTGAATTTATAAAATATTTAAAGAGTTGGTTTGTCTCGACGAAGTTGTTGACTTACAGTGCATGTAACTACCGATATTATCTATACGCCAATTTTTATGTTTCGTCTAGCGCTATCCGAAAGTTTCCATTTCATAGCGCGATAAAAATTGCTTTCCAAAAAGCTGTTGCACTCGAGCTTCATTAAAATGCGATCTCGTCGAAATTAAATTCTCGCGAGAGTTTTTTCATTACGTACCGGGGTACATATACGATAGCCGATCGTAGGAATTTGGAAGGAAACGAGGCTGATGAAGTAGGGCTACGTTGTACACGAATTATAGCGAACGACACGCTTTCCATTTAAAATTTCCATTAAATTTCTATTCTGACCTTAATGTTTTATCAAATAGCCCCCTCGTCGCATTCCCCGTATTGCTGGTCAAAAGAACATGTCCAGTGGTCATTTCGGTGGTGAATTCTTTATCACGCAACATGTCTCCACTTCCACGCTGCAGCCTGCAATAGAAATTAATTTCGTACGATATCCGCTAAGCAAATTTGGGGTTGGGAATCGCCGAAGTCTAGGGCTCCAAACTGCGTATAGAATTGCGGTTTACAATTATAGCGAGGAATTAAGACCCGATGTATTATGGTAATTACTCGGGGGCATCATTAAAATTTAGTCGAAACGCTCGTAAAACTCAATCGTAGAAGTTGGTTAACCGTGCGAATCACTCGTATACGCTGGAAATGGAAATGAAAACTTTCATTCTCTTTCGGAAATACACTGGATATTTTGAACGTATCGGTAGTTTGGCACTTCCTTCACCGATCGATCGTTAATGACTCGCCATTAATTTTTATGAAACAAATGGATCATGCAAATTGGTGCAATTAAAGTGATAAGAGACGGGAAAAAAAATGCGGGAGAAAATCGTTAACGTATTTAATGGTGCATTTTCTGGGAAAATATTAAACAAAAAACTATATGGCTACGTATACTCGTATCATTTTTTAGAATTCTATACTGGGATGACGTAAGATTCGATTATATTGCAAATTCTCGCGGTTGATACTTGCGGGAATTGGAGGTTTTTTTTGTTCCCAGGTTCATTTATAATGCAATTATAGTGAAATTCTAACTTCAAAGCGGGCTCGTACAGTACATACAGTTATGTACGTGTACTTAAGAATAAAGCTCTTTTCCTGCTTTGAGCTTGGCAATTCCCTTATTCATCCTGAAACGTACTGAAATATACTTGAAATGCAATTAACTCGGAAGTTCAAATGTAAAAAAAAAGCATTCGGAAATGTTAATGCTCAATTCCCCCACAAGACGTCGTGCGTTTTAACAATAAGCAGTGTACGTGTATTACGTATACAGTATGATCCAAGCTGAACACACTGCATGAAAACGATGGGCTTCACGAGGGATGCTTCCCTAAAGACCATCCTAGATCATCGAATGTAATCGCTGTAATCGACGAAAGCGAAATTCTAGCTGCATCACCCTGGATTTTAAAAAAAAATCGATAAAATGCAAACTGATTTTTTGCCATTTAGGGACCTTTGCATACCCGCATCTTTCTTGGAAGCATTGTCTGGAAATCCGTTTAAGGCCACTGTCCCTTAAAAATAAAAACAGCGCAATCTCTTTTGGTTCAGTTATTTGATTTACGGCTTAGTAGGCTTCGACAAAGTGGATTTTAGACCCCCATGCATGCAAAACGAATTCATTTTTCACTCGAAATACGCGAGCGTGTTGCATTGTCTATTGCTTCTAGGGATCGAGTTTTGGTCAAGTCTTCGGTACGTACCCTATAGCTTAAACAAACTTACTTTTTTTTTCATTTTAAACAGGCTCTGCAAATATAAATGAGCGACTCTCTCGGCAGCTAGACTTTCTGCAAATTCAGTAAAAGCTTCGCGTTTTTGTTATTTCCTGTCAATAAAAATCGATTATCTTTTTATCCCGTTAAGCGCATTTGCAAAATCGTTTCGGCCCCCCACGTGTTTGTACTTTTCTAAACCTGCAGTAGTGTTTGGACGTGAGTGAATGACCAAAAAAGAACCACTCTTACTGGTGACTGTCATAGAGTGAGTTGAATCACTCATTTCAATGAACTGCCGTTCATTTAAATACCCTACTTCCCCCTGGACTTATCAAGATGGTCTAGTGCATCATTGGAGGGAATGATTTGAAGGATTTAAATATATGGAATTTCAAATCAACATGTTTCTATAGAGTAGTAATTCTTTTCAGCCTTGTTTTACAGGGCTAAACACTTATAGCTATGCTTTTAGTGAAACGACTTAGTGGGAACGACTTTGCCCATCACTAACCTGCAGAAGTGTCTCGTTGTCGATCTATTCGGACGGATCTGGATGAAGGATTTCCCTTATCAGATCACTCAGACATGTAGTCTCTATAACTCCTTTCGTTATTCGGTGACTCCCTTTTACGTCATTTCTATAGTACTATAGTGTACGCATTATTCGGAGGTACAAGGCGTACTTATTATTTATATGGCATTCGTTACTTTATTGCGCATCATCATCTTTGTCCTAAACAGGGTAATCATAGCTCTGCGCACAGTAGATGTGCTCACTAAATCCTACATAATGTACGTGTGTATATGGAACTTCGGTGCTAACGTCCCCGTCCCCATTTTCTCTGGGAGGATCCCATCTAAGAAGCGCCCGCATATCATTCCAGAATAAGAGTCATCAAGAGTAATTGATTTAAATTGGTTTTCTTGTTAGTAGGCTAGTTTTAACAAAAGGATTCTCTCTCTTAAGCGGAGCTATCTTTTGGCAATTACGTTAAAGGTCCGCCCTTTCAACCTTCGGATCACTGCCAGTATTTTCAAATAATTAACGTAGGGATCCTGGAAACTTTACCACTTTGTTGCCATAACGTTTAGAATTAGCTCATCAAATTAAGAATCCGAATAATCTAAGGAAATACCGGTAGTACTTTTATTATCCCCTCTGAAAATGCAACACTATTTCAGATATGTTTACTGCTACAGAGTATTATAATTACAATCTGTAAAATAAGAGTGACTTAATTGCAAACCCTGAATTATTGGGGCTCATTGAGGAATGTATCTAAGTATTCATATCAGTATACCTTCTTAGGTTTTTAGTAATCTTGTTTGATTTTTTTTTTTGCGAAAATAGCTATCTTTTTACAAAAACTGCTCATTGTTATACCCAAGATGCTTCGCTCTATAGCTAAAAGCAGATGTCATTAGGGTATTACTCAGTGTGTACTATTTCAGATACTGTAAAAACATGCGTGTGCAACTACGAATCTTGACATACGAGCGTATCTTTTCTACCGACAAACTTCTTTTTATTCTCTTATCAACAACTGTAGTCGCATTCCATTCAAACTTGTTATCAAAATTTACTCAGAATTTGAATATTGCACCATTGTGCAGTGGATGTTTTTCTACCAACATGTGGTATTCTGCTGTCAATGCTATCTCTCACACGAGTAACTTCACTTTTCCCGGAGACCGCCGTATCGTTGACACCAAATGCAACGCTGTTTGTTCTGTTTTAGATAGATTCCGAACAAAGCAGATTTGTATTCTTTGTCTGTTTTGAAGTGCACATCTCATCTTTCGCAGAATTGACCACCCACATCTAAAAAATATAATTATTAATGCATTTTTATAGCAAAAAATGTTTATTAAAATGCATTTGGATAAAGATATTTATAGCTTTAAAATACAGTAAATGTAAAAATTGGATCATTCTTAATTCTAATTGTGTATATATACAGTAGCTACTGTAATAGCCGTACTCAGGAAATGCCGTATAGCTTGACGTAGATGGAAAACGTAAATGTAAATAGATGATGCCGTTCTTGCTCTAAACCTATTTAACAAATATTGTTTATACATATCATATTTTAATTAGACCTACTTTAAAATATAAATGTAGATGATGCTGTTCTTGCTCTAAACCTATTTAACAAATATTGTTTATACATAGGCTATCATATTTTAATTAGACCTACTTCAAAATACGTGTAATATGGTATTTAAAACATGTATTTACATGTCGCGTGCATATATTTTAGATGTAGCAAACGTGTTTTTTACACGTAGCGTACATTTGTTTTGCGTAGTATATCCCAAGTATTTTACGTGTAAAAACCATGTTTTCTCATGTAAATAACATTTTGAATATCTATATGCTACAGATAGCGTAGAGAAAATATATATGATGGCTACATGAATATACACGTGTTTCTGATAGAATAAAGTAATAGAGATTCCTAAAAAGTTGGCAAATTTGAGATGGACGTACAGGATCGTTATTACCGAGTCCTTATTAGATGGGAGGTGAAACTAGAAGTTTTATTAAGAAATAGGAGTGCAACAATCAGGCTGGAAACAATACTCGCGTTTTGTCATTAAAGTGAAGCCTAAATGCAGCGAAGGGCATGCAGGTCTAAAGAATCGAAGAGCTATACTGAGGTTTGTCTTTCCGTATAGTGTCGCTATCTCGGCAAATCTCCACTTTCATTACTGTCATGTTTTCTCGCGCATGGTCCGTCGTAATAATGAAGCCAGTTACGCTCTACGCCGCTCTCGGATTTAATGAAGAAATTGTTTTTCTTTGTTTTAGCACGTTGACTTTCCAACGTCTTCGTGGCCGATCTGAAAGCGTGTCTCGCTATCAACCCGCGATATAATTTGTCGAAACCATAGAGTGAAAGTCACGTTCTGCGAGGTCAAAAACCTTCGTCAGCCAAAGCGACCCCTGAAAGTTGCGAGGCTTCTTTGCCCGCTAGCATCCTCGCTTTATCAGGACTGTCGCGAGCACGTTGCATCCTTATTTGTGAAAAATGTTTTGCGGGAAATTTCCTACTTTTCCCAGTTAACTATAGATACTTTTGATTGGGAAGCTCATTGCGTGGAGCTGCGGATGTAATAAATTACAAACTACAGAGTTGATTGGACCATTTTCACTCATTGGTTTCTGTATAGCGTTTGGTTGGAAGTATTCGCCGTGGGGTTACCAAGACGATCTCCTATGAAAATGTCCATTGCATGAAGACGAAATTGAATATTATAAATTCAAACGTACTACCGTAGGAAATTGGCATATTTTTGAATTTGTTATAACGTTAAATTTCCTGCTCGAAAGGAAATACAACGAACCTATCGAGTCTATAGGATTGATGAAAAGAATATGCCTCCCTTCTAGGGCATCCTATTGCAAATACAAGGGACTTCGTTTGGTCCTGGGATTAATGTACAACCTGCGATAAAATAATGCAACTACCGTATGTGTTACTTGAGAGCATTTTGTCGAAACTTCGATACACGCGCATCTGCGAAGAGCTGCAATTGGTTGTCTCTTCTGGTTTAGTAACGAGTCGCAACTGTGTCGTTACACAGATCCCGAATAGTTATACTGTTGTCATGGACTACAACTTTGCCTGTAAGGTTTAATGGGAATTTCAGCAGCGAGTATTTTTATCGTCGCTCGTTTGTAGGGTTTACGAACAAATTGTTAGATGCAATTACTTTTTGGCTTTGTGATACACCGACTTTGGCTTCTCTCGTAATTGATGCAAATAATAGACATTTGGAGCAGAAACTAGGAGTTTTGGCGAAATTTTTGCTTTACAGAGTGGAACAGAATAGAGAGCCACCCCATTTTTCTCTTTCCTGCTGTTGTTAGGTAAATTCTGTTTGTGCGGTTAAATAGGGAGTCATGTGTGCTCTATAGTAGGACAAAAAGTCAAATTAGGAAAAGGAAGGGAATGGTATGTTTGCATGAAATCAATTGCTTTTATCTTCATTGGCAATTATTTTATGTTGTTACAATGTTGTTAAAGATAGGGGCAAACACCAATTGCTAGCTGCGCTGCAGTACACTGGTGCACTGCTGTACATCTAGGTTCACTGCAGTACATCATTGCACTAAAGCGCAGCTAGTAATTTGTGTTGCCCTTGTTTTTAACAACATTGTAACAACATGAAATAATTGCCAATGAGGATAAAAGTGGTTGACTTGTTTCAAACGTACCATTCTTTTTCTTTTCTTAATTTGACATTTTATCCTACGTTTTACGTTAAAAAAGTTTGAGCAGAAGTTTCCGTGAAACAATTGTCGTAGGTCAAATGTAACAACATCATTGGATAGAGCACACATGACTTCCTATTTAACTGCACAAACCGAATTTACGTAACTATAACAGAAAATAAAAAATGAAAGGGCTCTCTATTCTGTTCCACCCTGTGTAAACATGCACTCGCACTAAAGGGTCAGTCCTATTTGCAAAGTTTTCACTTATAGCCATGTATTTTATTAGTTATTATTTTAATACATTACATTCTATTTGGTTCAGTTTTGAAAAGAAATAGGGTTAAAAAACTGGATAGATGACAAAAGTATAAAAACTATTGAATTTACTGCATATTTTTAACTTTCTCAAAACATTAGGAAAATGTCTCATTATTTTTCTATCTGAAGATGTGACTTTGTATTTCTAATCAACATCAGGCTACGCAACATGCAGTGACAGCAATATGATTTCTCAATGGTAACCATGAAGTAACATCTTTCATGACGATCTGTATCACTCCCATCTAAAGTATTTTTTACGGCAATGTACATGTATTTCTCGGCATTGTGCCTACTGAGACTGGTTACAACAATGCGCAGCTCCAGCCATATTGCTTTTATATGAAAAAAAAGGAGGAAAATGCTTTTGTGCGGCCCAGTGGCATAGTTGAACTTTTATTATTGCATTTTGTACATAAGACCAGATAAAAGGTCTAGTAGATGGCTACCCGGGCTAAGAATAAAAACCAACGAGGTATTGATTTTTTTTTTGCCTCCCGGAAATCGTATACAAATTGCTCGCCGATAATGATGGAAATTGTGTCCATGGTCGATTTAATCTCGTTGCTTTTAAGTGTATGAATGTTGGATTGTCGGCGATTGTTTGAAATTATTTGGCCTACGTCTGATCATCAGTTAAATTCGATTTTATTGTTGACTTTGATGATGCAATATTTAAGCGCATGATTTGTGTAAGTGGCTATGATCCCTTATCAAAAAGCCAATAGTGTGGAGTAATCGCCTTTAATAAGATTTGTGCCTCGCGTATATCTCACCCACACATCATTATGTATGCATCGTTTAAGATTATAAGCGAGGAAGCGAGAATTCCTTCCCAAAGAATTCTGGATAATTTATTTTCACGCATGAAATAAAAATCAATAATTGGCAATCCAATTTTTTCCACACATCTTGACGGCTCGGGATATTTTTTTACGTTGATGACAAAAATGAGAATGGATTCGGGAGAAGTAGAAAAAATTGCTTAGGGATGTGTGGATATATAGGATTAAGAGTGTAGTTCGTAATTCAGGAGTGCTTTATTATTTGCTTTCTTGTGCACGAATGCGCTTTTCTCGCGCTTATCCACTTAGGCGTACATTCTGCTAACGCAATTTCAAAGTGCAAATAAAACGAATTCGGTTATTTTCCAATTTTCTAATTGATGCGCTGGAATATTCTCGATACAGTTTTTGCTTGTCGAAGAAAGCGATGGTATAATACCCGCGAATATCCGCATGACTAATAATTCTAGTTCAAATAGAAAAGAAGTTATAGAGAATTTTTTATACAATGTAATCAAAACTATAGCTTTCAAAGCCTCCCGTCTTTCATTGAGTACTGATGAAAGATGAGCGAGATTGGATTAATTATGGAGATTTTGAAAAGAAACTAAAACAACACAAAAATGGATGTTTGAGAATCGTTCGTGCAGGAGGAGACTCACGATTACTTTCATATAAATCAGGGATGGAAGCATTTTTAAAATTAATGTACAAGATGAAATTTGCTTCGACCTACATGTCCATGGATTTCATTGTGGTTTTCTTGATATTCATGCAAACGTTAAATGATCGACGCAGTTCCATCTCCCCTGTGTTGCCCCCTGCGCCCTTAAGCCGCTATCACCAACCAACCAACCAGTTCCATCTCTAAAAAATCAAAAAAAAAAATTAGATATTCAGTATACTGTTCATTAGACCAGAATTTTAGGACAGCAATTGGCACGTTAGGAAAAGTCCATGATGCTGCTAACTGCAGCATCCCCTTAGGCTTAAGAATAACATTTGAAACTCCAACAAATGTTTTTATATCTCAAGTAAGGGATTATTTAGTTTTAAAACGTTCATTGTGGTGGCAACGTGCTCATAACCCATTTGTAAATTCAGTACAAATGTTTCAGCTCTCTCGTAACATGATGGGTACTGTACTCGGACGGAAGCTTCACGAACCTAACTTTGGCATTCGATAGTGAAGTCGAGTTTTAAAAATCGACACGATAATTGGTTTACAAAATTCATTTAAAGTTAACGTTGTTTTTTTAAATGATTCGTAATGTTATTGTCCAAGTTCCGCTAATAAGAACACGTGAGCTGGTGTTGTTTGCTGCCTTTCAGGGGCAGAGCACAACTTACATTATATAAGGTTAAATCTTCGGGCTTATCTTCTTTAACAAATTGTACGGTGTTATCGAGTTTATATTCATTAGCGCAACATCGTGTGTTTTTATTTCTTCGATAAACTTTAAATTGACAACAGACCCCGAGATAAGGCACCATCACAATCAATGATGCGACGCATGTTCATTCGGTATATAGTTTGCATGGACAATCCAGCAACGCATACGCCTATACTGTATACGTGTATGTGGAAGTTTCCTTTTCAGTTGGCCGTTCTTTCTTCAGTGTTCAGTCTATTAATAATCCACACCGCGCGGGTCAATTTCATCCACTATCCGCGACACCGAATTAACCGCTGCACCGCTCACCTCTTACCGCTGCAGCACGCGCTAAGTGCAATCAAGCCCGAGTTTCAACTGTCTGGTGGGATGCAATTTTCTATAGTTACTGTCCAGATCAAATTATTAGGCAGCAGCTCTATTTTCGTCCGCGAGTTCGGACGTTCCAGCGACTTCCCCGCTGACCACGCTCGTCTCGCGGGATGAAACCAAAGCTGTAATTAATTCTATTTGCCATTCAGTCTTCATTAACAAACCCTCAATTACACGCTTAATTGTACGTGGATATACCGAAAACGACGTCCTCCTTTCTTCCATTATTCACTTTGATGGCTATAGCTGGCCCGCGTATACTACAATATGGCCTCTTCGAGTAAACAAATTTAGCTTCTTCGAGTGCATGCGGCCTTTTTTTTTGTGTCTCTTAAGTTCTAGGATCAATGGTGTATCCACACTGTCCTGGAAGATAGAAACGAGATATTCCAAAGCTATATAGACGTATTTGGAGAGCGGATTAATTGTTTGCGTGGATTGACATCGGACCGGTGAACAAACTTTTCGAGAATACTTTTCGTCATAGATTACGTCGTTGACGAGCGTGACTCTTTGCCATCTTAATGTCGTATTGATCCTAAAAATGAAAGAAGGTCGAAAGGCAGAACAGACTGCGTAAGGTGTAAACGAACACTCGGCGATGTTTTATTATCTATTTACAGCTGTCTGAAACAAATTCAGCGTTTCAACAGAGCGCACTTATAAACCAAATGCGAGGAGACGACTTAAAATCCATATAACGTTTTTAAAACTCATGGGAGGAATTTGAGAAAGACAAAACTACATTATGCTTTTGTCACATCTCCTTTCCTAGTCGGCGAAGTATAGCTTTCGAGTATACGTGTAATCTTTGCACCCTAAGGGTACGTTTACATGGGGCCGATTTTTCTTCGGTTTTCGGCAAACCTATTTTTTCGGTTTTCAGCTTTTTTTCCCC